>JAIPRM010000063.1:23483-95625 GCA_025469315.1 Stegophylla sp. TES_Ste_2020
CTATGTTTAAATTTTCATAAAATTCGGATCAAAAAATGATGGTTTCCGAGTCGTTTTTGTCAAATTTCGGGTAGTTTTTTCCAAAAAAAAAAATTGAAGAATTGAGAAATTCACAAAATGACTTCTTTAAAGTACAATTTAGAGGCAAATCCGGTTTCAAAAAGTTATTGATCGAAACTTTTGGACAAGTATTTCTATACGAAAAGTTGTACACAGAAAAAAAAAATAATAAATAAAAAAAAAAAATAAAAAAATAAACATCATTGTAAAAACACTAGCTTCTTCACTTCATTCAGAATCTAAAATATAATAGGTTTTTTTTTAAGTACAGATTATATATTTCTGAATAGGTAGTAAATAATAAATAATCGATAAAAGATCCAGTCATGATTTTATTTAGATAGATATCTCATGAAATACTTAATGAAATTAAAAAAAAAATGTTTAAAATAGATAGGTTAAAACAGATTTTTTATAAAAAACAGTATAAACTATGTTAAATAGTTCAAAGCTGTTAAAATGTATTTTTACAACTACGAATAGGATTTTAGATCGCTTAGTGTTTTTTACAAAATCTAGTCACATGCCTATAAGGTACCTAACGTAACCTCTTACAACCTTCTTTTTACACTCCACATCTGAATTCGAGGGGAGGGAAAGAGCTAGTAGCCACTGTTGTCGACTGCTATAAAATAAAATTGAGTGGTTGGTAATTGGGTTACAAATTTATAACATGATAATATAGTTTGTAACAAAGATCAGGTAGTCATCAATCAAATTGTTGGCATCGTGTCGGTAGACCGATAATTGCACATAAAGTTTGAACTTTATGATATGGGCATTAATTTGTCTTAAAGAGTTAAAACAAACTATTACCAGCATACCTGTCTGTAAAAATGGGCGGTTCGAATGAAATAAATATATTCAATTTAATAAGAGTCACGTATTCATTAAGTCACTAAATCAATGACATTTTTAAATAAAAATTAAACACATATACATAGACAATAATAATAAATACCTTACGCATAGGCATAACTTGAATTGTTTCCTGGTGGGTCAAAAATAATTATTTGTCACTTTTTTCCCGTTCAGAGGGCGGTAAAGTACTACTTTATAGCTCGTACAGATGTAGGATTTTCCGTCCATTGAATTGAAATAGATCATTTTCCATCGCATCGAAAATTAAAGTTTTAGTGTACGCGTGACAAAATAGTATATTGTGTGGCAAGGACGGGAAGTAAGAAATTTCAGTCGCAGTCGATGTGTGCGCCACGAGCCACATATACTATGTTTTTCACACCTCATATATTTATAATACTCCTTGGATAACTTTTTTTTCCATACTAGCGGGCTGTAAAGTAACATTATCGCCTAACCTCATATATTTATTATACATGGTGGGGACCAATACCCAGGAGATCCCTCCCATGGGCAAAGTTACTTCACGTTACGCACATAATATGATCCATTATAACAAATGTATGAAAGTTTATAAAAGTAGCCCAATTACAGTATTAAGCAAATTTTTAAAAAAGGTTAATTGAATTGTTTATTTCAGAAATTCCCCAAACGCCAAAAATAAAATTTTGCATGTGCAAATTCAAAAATATTTTTTCCCACTTAGTAAGTTATTCATCTAAAATTACACTAATATCTGAAAGAGTAAGTAGTCAAGTATTTTTGGTAATTTTTGGGAGTTTTAAAAAATTGTTTTAAATCCATGACACAGTTTTTATTGATTATTTCAAAAAGTTAAAAAGTGGATTTAGGGGGTTTCTGAAATAAGTGATTCAATTGCGGTCCGGACGTCCAATAAAACTATTCTATTGTCATGGGATGATAATAATAATAATAACAACGCCTCGTTTGTGTTGCGCAGGTCCACCAGAACGCGGTCGGCTGCGAGAGCGTGCCGCTGCAGCAGGCAGCCAAGAAACTGAAGAAAAAACGGATCAGGCGGTTCTCGATCAGGCCGACCGCGGGCACGGCGTCCGTGGCGCCGGAACAGTCCGTCGAACTGAACGGCCGCTGTGGCTGGACGGCGGGCCTGAATTGCAACAGGGCCGACGTGCGACTGGACATGGAAGACTGACCGGGCGCGCTCGAGAGCGTGCGCGAATCCCACAATCACCACCGCCGCCCTCCATTATGTACAGGGGCGGCAAGAGTGAATTATCCCTGTAATGTTATTGTCACGCGTATAAATCTCGATCTATATTTTAATATTGATCGTAGAGATAATAATTGTTTTATCATGATCATCGTATAGATAATAACGTAGGTATCGGTTGTCGCGACCGACCGGAAACGAAATCAAAATCAAAATATTTTACATGAAATACCATTTTGTTATACGATTATATTAATATAGATGTACGTACGAGATAATATTATTATATATTATAATTATTATGATTTTAACGATTATATTATATAATATTATTATATCATCTATACCTAGAAAAACTATTGTTATTACATTTTATACGCTTACACCGAAACGTTATTTATTTATTTTTTTGTTTTGTTTTTGAATTTGAATTTTTCTCACTGTCGTTTTCGATTTATTTTCACCGTTTATGTATAACACTCGATACTCAACACATGCGTATTGATCGAACAATATCATTATTAAATTGAAAATTGAAAACAAGCAGTGTTTTTTTTTACTTTTAAAATTATGCTTAAACTAGGAATGTTTTCTACTGCCCGTGAGCGTATATTAAAATCGGGTTTGAAAAGGAAGACCAACACAACAAATTCTCTAAAAACTGATATAGTAACTAACCGATGTAGGAATCACAATCCCCTTACTGGAACTTACATTTTTTATTTCACGAAATTGATATTAATATTTAAATGAAATCATTTTAATAAAATATAAAACACATGTATGGTGGTGATTATAATATTCACCAGTTACCACCATGGTATGCACTATGTAAATTCAAAATTAAATTATTGACAAAATTGTTTACAATGTATTTATTTATTATTATTTTTAATTGGAACCGTATTTATTTACTATTTCATAGCTGGAACCAATAACTTTAATACTCAAGAACATAATAAATTATAGTTTTTGCTCATTCGATCTCTCCTAATTATTGCATTTTCAGCACACAGCTGTAGTATTGGCGACTCTAGGGGAGGGACCATAGGGTGCATCCTTGGAAATTTTCTAAGAACAAAATAAAATATTATTATCGATTTAGTATACTAACCTTTAGTTTCTTCCGTAATTTACAATCAATATGTTAAATTAAACATTATTGAAATATTTTTGAGCATCTTGTTGTTTTATAGATGGCAGTGATTTCCAAAATTTGTAATTTAAAGTTTTGAAATCTGCTAATGTGTAATTTTTGTGAATACCTTAGTTTTTGTTGTGTCGTCAAAATTTAAAGAAAAAAAAAAATCGAAATAGGTCGTACCATAAAAAGTTTGGGGATGTTTACTTTAAAAACATAAACATTTTTTTACAAAATTATGCATTTAATGCACTAAAAAAATGACTTTACAAAGTAGATGTACTTAAATTTTTTTTAAGGAATTTAAATACAAAGTTTATTGGTAAATCGATGCTACCTTTGTAATTTAATATAAAGTTTACATAATACAAATATTCTGAAACAAAATTGATATTTTTTTAAACTTTTTCATTTTTAGGTGATGATTTTGATCGACATTTTATTCATATTAATCTTCTTGTATAAAATGTATGAAAAAATTTTCTTAAAATATAAAAACTATATCCTTAAAGTTTGAAAAAAATCGTTAAAAACCAAAGACGTTCAAACATTTGAAAAAAGTTATTTTTTTTCGATTACATTCAATGAAATCTAGGCTTGAAAAGCAGTGTTTTTGAGCTTCCAGGGAAAAAATTAATTAGCATTTAATAATATCCTCTCCATGCATTATATGAATTATGTTCTCCCCCAAAATGAAATCCTAGGGCCACCACTGAGCTGTATTTGCAGACGCTACCATATCTGTTAATGTATATCAGCAGTTTAATCCGGGCTTCTGATTTTATTTGTAATGAAAGATTGTATTAATAGTTGAATAATGTAAATGAATAATTGATTGCTAAAACGTGGAATTATGTAAATGAACGTGCCGGATTAATTGATTCTAAACACATAAATAACAATTCACTGTGAAAATGGTCAATACGTTTGGAGGATAAATCTTTCACTTATCTGTAATTAGAAAAAAAAAAAACAGTTTATATATTTTTGAATTAAGTTGACCAAGAACTTCTTTCGATGTGAAAAAACTTATTATTTTACAATAATGTACGTATTTTTCCTTTTTTTGTGAACACCTTTCTGTATAGAACTACTTGTCCATAATTTTTACACAGCAACTTATTCAATTAGAATTCGATTCCAGACAATATACTATGTAATTTTTTGAAATTTGCATTTTTCAAAGAGTTGACACGGCATAAAATTTGTTTTCAGTTAATTTTATTTTGTTTTGATTGTTCATTTGATGTACAAAATACTGAAACAATTAATTAATTTGTTGAATATGGTATTCATGGTAACATGACAGTCAAAAGATTTTTTTTTTTTTAATTTTATTTGTTTTTAACATTGGTACCCACCGTAACAAAAGATCCACTCAGAATCATTTCATTGAACAAATGATTTATTGCGTTTCATTAAAATTTAACACATCCACCAAGTCTCATCCGAGAACAGAAGAGAATACACATGGTTCAAAGTATGTCTGACCTTTTTTCTTACAACATGCTTATGGAAGTCTACCCCTCGCTTATGCTAACAGTATTTCCTGGGAAAATACCAGTTTAATGACTTGTATCCTAGTGTTCCGAAATGTGATCTTAGGAGGTCACAGTTGAATAAAATTAGAAATACCTAGAAATAGGTGAATATATGTAATATCAAATTTAATAAATTTCATAAAAAAATTGTAGATTTAAAAATATTTAAAACTTGAATAACAAATGTCATATATATTATAAACTACCTTATATGTAATAAATCTATTAAACTTGACACTAGTCTCTGCAATCATTTTGATTGACTATAGAATTACAAAAAACAATTTAAAAAGATTGTTTAGTTTACCTGGTTAAACTTCAAAAACAACTCATGGTCTGTGCTCATATTAAAAAAAATTTGGTTTAACTAGATTGTCTAAAACCCGTTCTTGGTTATGTAGTTAAAACCTAAAAACAACAGTTTAGGATTATTTTTCTACTTTTTCTTTTATGTTCCAATTCCAAAAATAATTAGACTTAGTTTAATCTAATAATGTAGACTACTAAGTTTTAAGAAATAATCCAGTTATATTTTAAATAAAATTAGTTCTGCTAAAACTATGGATACTCACTATTATAATTTTTAGATTATTTTTAGTTATTCCCTATATTTTAATATTAATTTTTTTTCAATAACAATTCAACAGTTATTACTTATTGTAAATATCAATATGACAAGAAAAATATTAATCTACTACCATTTGCTGTACTAGTTAGGCAAAAGAACCTATATGACTATGAAATATGTGAATATCTCATTATATAAAATTTGATTAAAATATGAAATATGAATTATGTGATAACCAATACATAAAAATACTATAAATAATAATAGTAATAATAAACTAAACTAAAAAAAAAAAAAAAATAGATTTGTGAAATTTCGATGTTTGTAATGTGTTTTAATAAATATTTACTTTTCGTTACATTACTACCCAACTGAAAATCAGTGATCATTCCTAAGCATTTTCCCCATCTATTGCCATGATTTATGTTAATGATCAATAGTTTTGAATGTATTTCTACTTAAGTGAGCATTAGTTAATATTAATAAGAAATATATTTGATTTTAAATTCAAATTGATTGTTTTGTGCAAAATGGACAAGAAACAAAAAAAAAAAAAAAAAAAAATAGGTAAAATAAATCCCATGCAACGAAAGTATTTAAAAAAATACTATTGTGTGGGTATCAATTCAATAGATATAACAGGAGATGATAAATAATTAAGTAAATATTATATTTTTGAGATCCTGAATTCTAGTATCCTGTTTTGAAAAAGAGTGTAAGTAAACTGAGTCCCATACATTTAATATTAAAATATTATAAATTATAATTAATAGTATGTCATATTAAATAATATTAAGAAATGTATGTTTAAAGCTTATCAAAGTTTACATTGGTTTCAAAGTTTCAATAATCAATAGGTAATATTCTATAAACCCTCGAGAATTATACACTTTAAGTTATGACGAAAAATGTTTAACGGATTTGCAGGACTGTGTAGACTTGGAGCATTTGCATAATATATTAAATTCATTTATTTTTTAAATGCATAATGGAATTTATCAAAACGTGTTTCTCAGAAATAATATTTTCAATTACGAAATTTCAAAAAACATATTTTTACAACATTATTTGATGTTCGAATTCATTTTTATATAATTTTTAATAATTGTGTTTATTTAATTTGGGAATTGTGACTTTGTTTTGATTAACTACAGTTACTTCACTGAGTCATGATTACTTGGAACACAAAAAGATTTCTTCAAATTAGTGTCTTAATAATCACAATACAAAAATATAGTGTTTTTAAAATTGTATTTTTATTTGTCATTTATTTTTATGTTACCATACTAATTGATAATAATATATACAGTTTTTAGTTTGTTTAATTGAGGGGTTTTTTTTTTTTTATTCAATATCTTTCAGACTTGAAGATGTTTACTGAATATAATACAATTTTCGAGGGACTATATTAAACTTTTTAAGCGATACAACTACATGACTATGGTAATAATTTATATTAATAATGTTTGGAAATTAAAATAAATGTTAATAAAGAACTGTTTGAAACGATTCAAGTTGAATATTTATGAGTTTCAGATATTTTTCAAGAACAACTTGTTCAATGTGTTATTTTATTTAATTAAAATTGATTAAGTATGGCGTTTTAATACTTGGAACTCGTTGTTTACTAGCTGATAATATTCTCTTAATTTTTTGGATTTGATTTAATACTTATGACCAGACTGTACATACAGATTGTGGCCAAAAGAAATGGAAATTGTGTACGAGTTGTTATGAGAAGCAACAATTCCTATATTAGAAATTATAATCAATTAATAATAGACATGTGGATACTGACATTAAATGTGTGCCTGAACAGAACACATAATATTGAACGTATAATGGGAATACATAAGTACCTATTATATGTTTTAAAAAATAAATGTTCTTTGATTTTATTTATTTGTTTCTTATGAAATATTATAACTACAAAAACACAAACATAAGATTGATCGTTAATAATATTTTAAGTATCATAATAACAATAAAATTAATAGGTAAGTCTAAGATGACTCGTATTCGCGTTAAATCGCACGTATATTAACAGGGGTGTCCGTGGAATTTTTATTCATGGTGGTCAGTTATTCATTTTTTAATATTAGTACTTATTTTTAAAAAAAAGACGTGTTTTAAAAGTTGTAGTTAGACGTTGTTAACGCGCGCGCAGATTAATGGTTAATTAACTACTTTTTGTCTCCTCAGAAAATCAAATATGTCTACGTATAATATGTCTAAGTATATTATTTATTATAAAATAAAAAAAATACATTTAAATTCATTTATAATAATAACCAGATCCATTTGTACATTTTAGAATAATTTACGTTTTAAACTAGGAATATAAATTTCGTATAAAAGTCTTCTTGTATAAATTAATATTGTCATCAAATTATTTTGTAAACTTCAACTGTCCATGGCTATGGTAGAATTTATTGATATTCTATGCTTGTAGTAAGAATATTATTAATAATTTTAATAATAATAAATCATAATTCTTTGTACCTATTATGTGATTTGTTATTATTATTCTAATAGATGTTTATGTCACTCAATGTTGTATTTGTTTACTAACTTATTATTTTTAGGTACAACAGTAAAGTTTGAGCTGATGAAAAAATATGATAACAGAGCCAAAAATATCGAAATGATGATTTATTCTGTATCACCTGTTGGAAATCGTGTTTATTATCTATATCCATATGGAAAAACGTTTACATAACGCCCACATAGAACCGACAAAATAAAAGAAAAAACAGGTGAAAAATAGGCGATAACGATTTATTATGTACACATGTGCGAAGTGAAATAAAAAATAAAATAATATAACAATGTTTTCTTTTATAAGTCTTATTTAAATATTCTGTACATACGAAAAAAAAAAAAAAATTAAATTAACGAGTGATAATTTAAAATTTCACACTCGAAAGAAATAAAAATATATAATAAACGAAAATGTCTTATTTATGAAAAATGAAGTACAACAATAATAATAATAATAATAATAATATTATTATTATTATTATTGTCATAATATAATGTATTTATAATATTAAATTACATACGATGGACACAGGAGCGGTTAAAAAAACGGGGGGGGGGTAATAATAATAATAATAATAATAATAATCGTATTAACCAAAAATAAAACAATGAAATAAAAACCGTACAACACAATAATATTATAGAAACAAAAATATCGTCAAAAAAAATAAATATCATAATAATAATAATATTATATCATATAGTATGAAATTAAAATGTACATATAAATTAATATTTGAGAATCGTATATATCGCGTAGTGTTTTTCATAATAATATCATAGAATTCCACAAAACACACACACACACTAACATACACGCATACGTAGTTCACGTGCACAATAGACACACACACACATTATCATAATATTTTTAACGTGCGTAAATCGTAAATACGCGTATAATATATTATAATAACATTATATAATATGTATATATACACATTTTTTTTATCTTCTAGAATCTAGATCATTATTTTAATACTGATGGCATATTTATTTAGTACACAAATATGATTTCAGGGGAGAGGGAGGGTAATCTGGTCAAAATCTTAAAACACAAAAACGTACGAATATAATATTAACGTGTAATCTATATATATATATATATATATATATTTTTTTTTTTAACAATTATTATTATAATGTGTAGTATTTTTTTTTTTTTTTTTTCGTATGTGTATTGTGTATAGTACACACAATATCACAGGGAATATAGGTCACGGGGCTGCGGGCGGACTGCAGTGTATTTATGATGGGACAGGCGTACAGTAGGGGAATTTCGCGAGAGGGACGAGCTGGAGATGCGACGCGGTTTAGGTGACTTCCGACGGGGCCGTGACTTCGATGAGCGTGACCGGGAACGTGTTCGCGGCGGCGTTCATCTCGGTGAAGATGTCCAGCAGGTTGTTGATGCCGATCAGGTACCCGTCCTCGTGGTTGCCGACCACCCACTCGGACGTGTGGTTGATCTTGATGTCCGGCGGTAGGATCAGCGTCTTGGCGAAGTCGATTAGCCATATGTTGGCGTTCTTGCTGTCGTGCACGAACAGCAGAGAGCTGCCGATCACCTGAGTGCAGAGTAAGTACAGATAAGTAAGTACGAGTATATTGTAAAAAGTCTTTGCGCAGGAGTCACGCAGAAACGCGATTCTTCGGGGTTTAGGGGTTCCCAACATTTTCCGAGCATAGAGCTAAGTACACTATTTTTACATAATATTGGCAATGCACTCCACTTCATTATTTATTTTCAGGGATTTCTGACACCTAACGTATGTAAAATTTTACTCTCATAAAGTACATTTAAAACTAAAAACTCAACTCGAGCGTTGGATTGTATTAGCTGTAATATCATACTGTTTGAAAATTATAATAATTATAACAATATAATGTGATGTATTGGTACATTTAATAGTAAGAATTTAGAATGTAATTTTTGAGATTTGAGATTTATGAAATCTTTGGTTTGTACGCATTGATTAATTGACGAGAGAGCTGCACTTAATTAGTGGAGTCACTCTTTTTATTTATCATTAGGTCATCAAATATTTTAAACTTGTAAAAATTGATTTATAAATGGTACGCTGAACCAATTGAGAAGAAACGCAAATTTTATTGACCCATAAGTCATTGTTTATGAGTAGGGCTGGGATTTTAATTTTAAACATCGCAAAAAATACTCTTAATAAAATAAATAATGATTTAATGAACTCTATATATTTACTAAAAAATGTATTTAAAACGCATTTACAATAATTAAAAAAAAAATTATATTACAAGTATATATTGAAAAATGCTCTTATCCTCTGAAAATTATAAATTATGCACTTACACTCTTTTGATTTTTATCTTTTATTGGTATAGTTAAATAATACTTGAAGAAATTAATTTATAACATAAAAAAAAAAAAAAAATAAAAAAAATACTAGTAAAATTAAAACTGACAGAACTGTCCTGTGACGACGTTAACCCCTTTTAATCTGGAAAACAACTTATCGTGTAATAATCTTAAAATGTAATTTTGGATCCAAAAGCTCGGAAAATACCCCTAAATTTATAAAATTTTCCTAAGAATACAAAATGACCTGAAAATAAAAACAATGGTCTAAAAAAATTTTTTTCAAAAAATACCAAATTAAATTTTTTATTCCAATTCAATTGTACATAAAATAAATTGGCGATAAAACTAGCATCGTACAGCAACGTTTGGAATATACTGTAAAATGTATTGAAATGCTGTTTATACATTTTATGGGTTGTTTTTATTTTTATCGACCATAACTTCTAAATGATATGGACCAACCACGTGAACGGGATGGATTAAAGCGAATAAATTACTCATGGAAAAGATTTCTGAGACTTCATCAAACGTCAGGAGCCAAACATCGTAAGTCGGGTAGTATCTGATTTTTTTTTTTTGTTTCAATGAAATTCATTGGGTTTTTAATAAATAAATTGGTATTTTATGATTAAATATTTTTATTATTTTTTTTTTAACTACATTGCGATTATTATGGTAATCGTAGGAACTTACATGATTTAACACTTATGTTATCAATTTAATTCGTTCTAAAGTTCGGCTCGTGGACCTATGACTCAGCTTATTTTTTGTGTATAACGATATGACATGATAAATTGAAAGTATATCACAAATAATTTTATTTAGTGACGTCAAATGTTTTTTATCTACTTAATGCACGTACGGCGGTGCGATGGTCACCGTTTATGAGAGTTTTATCTTTTCGAATTTTGAAATGGCAAGCTATTACTCAATAAGGTAAGGTATTACCGGGTGTGTTTTTGTTAGATACTTTTTCCAATCAATTTTTTTCGAATGGTTCAAAACAATATTATCACTTAATTTTTATGAAATAAAATAATTTCTATAATTTTATATATCATGTACTTATGTTTTTTTTTTAATAGAAACCCCTAATTTTGACCCCCAATATTCTAAAACAAAATTTTTTTTGTCATTTTTATTTACGATTAGATTGATTTCCAAAGTATAAAGCTACAACATCGCGAGATCCAACTTTACCGGCTGTGCAAATCGTTTTATTGAAAACTGTGAAATAAAGTTCTAAAACAATTCCCCAAGTATTTATTTATCACTTTAATTACCACTTTTCAATTGAGTAAAACTCATTAATACCCGGTGTTTCGTAATACATTTATCGATTGACGCTGTTAAATACGCGATTAATCGAAGAATATCCGTAGTGCGAAGCAAGTTCGGCTTATATATATATATATAAAGAATAGTGTAAGGAAGCCAGAATATAATTGTCAATTAATATGATAACTAGGGAGTGGTGAACGAAAATCAAGAAGGAGATTAATATAGAATAAAAAATAAGCGAAAAAAGAGGGATGAGAAAAATAACCGTGTATTTATGGCTAGAGCAAGACAGTTAAGAAGTAATGTGACAAATATTACAATTGATCTTGACAATATGTGAATAGTGTAGAAGTGAATATAATTGAATCGAAAGAGTCGAAAGGAGTCCTGTCATCATATTAAGTCGATGAAATTTATGTGTTCGAGATGGCTTGTATATTTATAAGTGTGAAACGTCGTCTAGGACACGTGTATTTGGAAAAAATACTAAGTGGATACAAGTGAAAAATATCGCAGTGTATAATCGTGGTTCTACTTATGATTTGCACTTGGAATGATTTAAGAAGAAAACAAATGAAAGTTAGGCGTGAATCCGATTTACAAAATGTCACAACTAGAAAAAGGGTCAAAAAGGGTGAGACGTGCGAGGCAAGCTGACGGACATTTCAAAGGACACATTTTTTTGATATAAAAGATGGATTATTCGAGAAAAAACTTTTACACTTAACAGTTGGTTAGAGAGGTCATTTTTTGAATTTCACAATTCTTCAATTTTTTTTTTTTTTTTAAAAACTACTATTTTGGATAAAAAAGTAAATTAAAATAAAGTATAGATAAGAAAGCCGGATACCACGTGATATTCTTCGCTCTTCGGGTCAGATACTTTTGGTGAGTGTGTTGAAAATGACGACTAATATTGATATTTATATTATCAACATCTTTCGTTCAGAATCGTTTTATTGAGGAATGATTTATCGTTTTTTTTTTTTTAAATTATACACACCTTTCAAGAGTATCTGACCCGAGGAGCGAAGAACACCCCAAGGTGCGAAGTACTCACTTTTTTAATTAATAATTTATATCATTATAGATTAGAAATATCAAACTAGGATTTAATTTAAGAAGATTCTTTTCCTAGGAAATATTATTTAAAATTATATTATTACCGGAGACATATTATTATCCAAGATATTTTTCTGAATGTAATTTGAAATGATAACAATATTTATCATGACGAAATATCGTAACTTTACGACTGGACATTATAAATTATTATATAAGATTTTTCTGACGCAAAAATTCGAAAAAATAAAAAAGTATTCGATTTTCCGTGTGACAGTAGTGCTTGTGTTAAAGAGAAAAGTTAAATCGTACAAAATATAGAAAACCAAGAAAATCCGTCTAATTAACGGATTAATTAAAAAGAACCGATGAGTATATGTTGAGGCCGTAGAACTATAGTTTCGAATTAATTCTAGATTTAATTTAAATTTTATAAAGATTTTCTAAATTCTTAGCATTCGCGTAATTCTTATTGTCCGACTGTTGTTCACGCGTTAAAGATTCCTATATATATAAATGCCAACTATTTTATTCTGTACGCGTAGTCCGACTGTAAATTCAGTGGGCGGTCGCCACAAAGATGCGCGCGCGCGCCCATTCGTATAATTAATAGTGTTTTTATTTTTTCTAATTATTATTTGACACGCGGGTAACATAAAACGATAAGACCCGAGAAGTCCGAGAAAAGCAACGATTACGGATGCCTTTAATGAATTCTGTAGGTGGGTAGTCGTGTAAAGACAATAATGATTTATCTTTAAGGTCGTCCCGTCGCGGTAATTATCGACCCGAGTAAACTGAAATGTACGGCGTGTACAGACACGGAACGACGCGTTTTCCATGGACATGATCAGTGTTGGAGAATAGTGTCTGAACCGATCGAGTTCAAGTACAGGGAAATAAAACACGTGTCTGGGAATTCATATAAAAAAATAATTACGAAATACGACTTTTCCTGAACACGAATGAAGTCGTTTCGAGTGGGTTTCATGCAAAAACAGGGCCGAATTAAGAAAGAATAAAGTTGGGAAGAGGAAAGTGGTGTGAAAGCTCCACCTTGTAATGGTCTGAAAGCCCTAATTTATAACTGTAAGAAAAAAAGGTAGACATACTTCGCACTATTGGTATTATTCGCTGCACGGTGGGACATGGTGGATGTGTTCAATTTTAAAGAAACGCTAAGTCATAAATGTATAAATAATTGTAAATATCAATGTAAAAGCACTAGCTTCTTCACTTCAGAATCTAAAAATGATTCATCTATTTATAAAATATTTTCAAATTTTACGTAAAATAGTGTTATCTTACGTATCGCGTATCATTGGAATAATCAAATACAATAAATAATATAATTTATTATGACTTTTAAAATTTTTAGTTTTTAGTCATTCAAGTTGAGTAGTTATTAAGTGCAATATTAATCAAATTATCCAAAAAAGTTATATATATATATAGATATAATATATTCACGTTAATGCACTTGATGTTATTGATTAAGCTTTGAATTGCATTAGTATTTATAATTATAGTTTCAGTTGAAGTCAAAATCATCTACGTTAAACGATGATTGTTGGAATGTTTTGAGTTTTAAGACAACTTTTCCAGGGATCAAAATCCTTTAATCTCCGGACATGATTGCAAATCTGGACACAAAATCTTCTTTTCGTCGTGACTTGAAGAAATTTGTCAGTGTATACCAAACAAAGCGCACTACGTAGATATGACTAATAATTTATAATTACACCGAGTTTAAAAATTGAAGACGATCATCCCAAATATCCCGCGTACTTAAGGACATTATAAGGAACCCATTTCTTGTGGATGCGAGAGAGAGAACAGTATTACGTTTTATTAGTACTACTATATGGTTTCGGTAACAAACCTCGTGTGTATTGAAAAACTTGGATTCGACAAGCGTGTCTCTGATAGCTTTTAATCTGTTGATGTATTTAGGCTGTGAAACAAACGAAAATGCAATACGTATTATTGACAACGAGCTCGTACAGTAGGCCTGTGTAAGGAAAAAATCACTCACAATAACGTGTGGGAATCCGGCGACGAAATCCCGGAACGCCTCGATCACTTGATCGATGCTCTTTGTCGTCTTGAAGTCCTTACTCGATTTGCCGTCGCTCTTTTTGATGCCTTCGATCCGAAAGCCCAACGTGGCGGTCGACGATATTGTCTCCCTCCAAACCATGTACCTAGAGTGCGCAAAAAAAAAAAAATCAAAAATGAATTAAATTCGGCCGAAATCAATCGTTACGTCACGCGGTACTGGGAATACCTAAGAACAAAAACTAATTTCTCCGATATCTCTTCTACGTTCATCTGTAATTTCGGGTCGTACGAATACCCAAATATAACTCACAACGTTTTTTATCACATAAAAAAAGTCGTGAAATTTAAAATATCAATTATTGTTCTGTTAATAGTTATCCGTGGACAATTAAATAGTTTACGAATATTTAAAAATTAATTATGGATAGCGTACGAATAATAAATTTTCAAGTTAGACGGCTAACTTCGCGAACAAGTGTACCAGACGTTTCAAAAAGTAATAACATTCTCTCGAAAATATTTAAAAAAAGGGTCAGTGTTGTGTGTATGAAACATTATTTTCTAAACTCTGCACGTGGGAGTGACACGTGATTGATCGAGAAACGGCGGCGAGCACATTAATTACTATGCCTTTTGATCTTGTCGATCCAGAAACGAATGGAGTAAACTGAATCGAAAATAATATCAGTTAATATTAAAGTCTTGTCTTAGAACCGGTTAAACCAACCGAATCAACAACGAAATGAAAACATTCTAATTTCATACTAACCAAACCGTTCTAAAAACTTTGATATTGAACATAAACTGTTAGCACGTCATGCACTCCTAAAGTTTATATAATTGTTCATAATTTAGTAAAAATGCGTTAAGCTGTAATTAGTATTAGTCTACAAGTACATACATATTTGTAGGTCAAAATTTTAACGCAACAGGTACCTAATAACTTGGGTTTGGATAATAAGGCAATATAAACAACACAAATAGCACTTAAAATGTGAAAAAGGCAAAAAAAGCATTTATTTTTTATAAAAAGGCAATTACAAAATTTACTAAAAATTAAAGTACATTAAAACTAAATTCAAACGTCATAAAATAGACAATGCTTCATCTTGACAACTCTTATTGATTTGTTCTTGATTTCTTGTTGATTCATGTATACAAGAATCTTTTATCCATGCATTAAGTTTGGGTACTTTCGTAGTACTTAAATTAATAGGCCATAAAAATACTTTATCGATGTCGTCGATAATAAATCCCTAATTTTTAACATAACATCGACAATGCATCGTCTTCATGAATTCTTATTTATTTTTTCTGTCAATAAGTATTTAAAAATATCATATAAAACTATAATTAAATACAAAAAAATAAAAAAAAGTCAAAAAAACCTTTATAGGTAAAAAAGTCAAATAAAATGTTGGTTTATTATTTTAGAAATTTAATGTAACACATTTTTATATAAGAATTAATCTTATACTATTATCCAAAAAAAAAAAAAAAGGCATTTGCCTTCAAATCCCAACCCTACTAATAACGATATGTTTAAAAAGCTGTGTAAATCAATAACCGAAACCATAAAACACATTTTGGGTTTTAATAACTAATGATAAAAACCGAAGATATTTTTTTAGAAAAAAGCTGTTCAAAAAATTTTGAGCCATCTGGTTACAGCACAATTATTGAATAATATTATTATATTAATAATTAGGATAAACAAGTGTCGATAAATTGCGCGGAAAATAATAATATATAATAATATTAAATCGTTACGACGATATGAATATTAATTATTATTAAACTGTTTAATTGAAGTGATGATTTGAAACAACACGAAGTGATATGATATCGCCGTATTTGTCGTTGAGAACAAAACAAAAAAAAAAGTACAAACAAATACCCGGGAAAAATAAATAATAATTTGTGCTCGTCCCCTAATATTTTCAGACATTCTCAACAAAACTAATCGCCTTCAACTCTGAACGTGTGACCCATTGAAATATTTCATAAATCAGCAAGTCTAATATCTAATAATTATACATGCATGGTTGAATAACAATAACAAGGATCATTGTTATTTGTTTAATGATACAAAAATATAATATTCATAAAAGATCTTCACGCGTTTGTACGTAGGTATATTTTGTATGTTTCTATAATACGTATAATAATTGTTCGCCTACGTTATACATGTAATGGAAGGAATTTAATATCATTATTGTGTTTTTATTTCCTCCTAAAATAATGACAAATAATCCGTATGGATAATAATCAATTAATTTTAGGCTCATATACAAATAAGGCAAGATAAATTATCAATAATAATATTATGAATAAATAATATTAGATGATGTTGTGCATACAGAGTGGCCCAACGCACGTGGTCAATAATATTTCGTCTAATTGATATTTTAGATTTTTTTTTTTGGTACAATTCAAAACTGCAATAAAAATGTCAAATCGATGGCGTGATTTTTCAGAAATTTTTGTTTTCTCAATATATAGTGACCACAACTTAAAATAATTTTGTTTTCTAAGAGAATATATATTAATTTTATCACTTAAATTCAAGATTTTGTGTTTCAGGTAATAGGTAATGAGATTTTAAAATTTAAACTTTCAAAGTAGCCTAGTAGAGAAGGTGGTTTTTGCTATAAAAACTGGATCACTTACTACTGCACCACTTAATACTTTAAATGTTTTAAAATCTTTTAAACTATTAATGGAAAAAGTAAAGTTTGAAAAACAATATTTTCAAACAAAGATATTATCTTTTAGGGAATCAAATTAAAAGTTATGGTTGCTCTTATAAAAATTAAAAGTTTGAAAAATCTCGCTGTAGAAATTTTATAAAAAATTATAATATTTTTTTCCATTAAAATATAGCATTTATATTCTTTTAAATAACACAAAAAAGCCATAAAACACACACACACACACACACCCAAACACACAAGTCATATTCACCAATACGATAGGGTACTAAAGTCGATGTAATAAATATATTATAAGGTATGTACACACAGAATACGGAATCGTTTAATGTAGGGGTCACTAAATTGCGCTCCATAGGCCATATACGACTCTTGAACAAATTTTATACAGCCTACAGACAAAAATTGAAAATTTGATAATACAATGCGTTATAGTAATGGAATAGTATAAAGTTTAATAGTGTTGCAATTTATTATATTTTTTGCACATTGGTTTTTATTGGTTACAACAGATAATATCCTGATCGCTAAGTATAATCTTAGCGCTCATATTATTATTATAATTAAATGTTTTCAATACTTTTAATTTTACTATTATATTAAAATTATAGTAAAAAGCCAGATATAAATAACACCTTGGATTTTTCTTAATCTTTGGGTATTGAACGTAAATTAATTTTTAAAAGTTTTCAGGTTTTGATTGAAAAAAACCACTTTTATCCAAAAATTACCAGTTTTGTACGAATTCGTTTTTCAAAATGGTACATGATTCATCAAATATGTAGCAAGTTAGGTAATGTTAAATTTTCAGTTAATAATATCATGAATTAAACATTTTATTTGATTAACACTGTCAAAGAACAAGGTAATTTAACAAATTTTGCATTTTTTCGGAAAAAGCATTGAGCATTTTGAAAAAAATGACTTCTTCAAAGTATTAGGTACCTGAATTTGATTTCGAATCTTAAAAAGTGCTGTACACACAAATATTTCTATACGAAAAAGAGATTCCATAAAAAAGAAAAAAAATCACTGTATAAACACTATCTTTTTCGCTCCACTGAGAATCTAAAATTATATGTACTTTAAATTTTAATGGCTCGTAAAAAATTTCCAGATACTTAAAGTGGCCCTTCAACAATATGAATTGGTAATCCCTGATTTAACGTATGAAATACGGGGTTTTCGTTCCGCACCACCTGAATACTCTTATTTGCACACGCGTTAATTGATATTTTTTTGAATAATATGCTGTTGTCGTGTACATATTTTTAATTATTTTATATATATAAGCATATACCAAAATGGGTTAGTATTAGAATTAATGGTTTGGATTTTTCATAATATAAATAAAATCAATTTTATGAAATAATTGTGTAAGTGTAGGTACCCCGATTTTTACCACAATTTTTCGTGCATTTCTTTTATGCTTAGAAAAACTAAAGGAATATGTGCGATACCCTCATTTAGTCACTCACTCATTTATTAACGCCCAGACCAAACCACTGGACATAGAGACTTGAAATTTGGTGCTATCTCTTAGGGTGTAAAAGGTGAGATAAGAAAGTATTTACCAAAATTAGCATTTTTCCAAAGGGTTGAAACATCACAAAATGAGAATTCTCGTTTACATAATTTGTTTAATTCCGTACCCTTGTAACACAATGGTTTAAAGGTAACATCAAATCTCCATATGAATATAATAGAAAGCTCGTCTTTCTTGTCAGGGTTGATGTTTGAAAATGTTGAACCGACTTTGACAGGCAAGTGGAGAACTTTAGTAACCGCAGTAACAAAGTTATATTTACCCAGCCAGAGAAAAAAGGGCATGAGGGTAGTAAAAACAGACACAGAAAAGAATAGAGCTAGAGGAGGAGGGAGAGATGTATTCTCACTTTAATATAATAATTAATTAAAAAATTTAATTGTGTAAACAAATGTTTAATACACAGGCTAAGCCTGTTAGATATAAAGCTATGCCTAAATGGCTATAATATGTTATGAGACGAATATTTGTCTCTAAGACGTGAATAACATATGTATATATTATGTAAGTAGATTTATTTTTGATCGTTAATCCTTGTGTACGAAATGCAATATCTAATGCGGAGGGGATTTAGCTCTTTAGCCCTCGACTCCGGTGTACGTTGTCGTTTATAGCGACAACAAAGTTTACAGTTTTCGCGAGGAAGACGAATAGAAAAAAAAAAATCGTGGGGTTATTAAGACATAATATTATATTATGCGGTTAATTATTATTACGGCAATAATTTAAGAGTGGCCGACCGCGTAATATTATACGCAATGGCGGACAAAAATATTGAAACGAACGCCTACAAGTGTGTTATTTATTATTCGTGTCGGACACGTATTTTACTGGATATTTGGAAAGGGTTCAGAAACAATTTTTCTGGCCCGTATATTACACCAATATTATACCAGACGCAATCACAATAATAATATTAATAACTTAAAGCGTGTTAGGTATATATACACCTATAAATGTCGTACCACGAAACTCGTTCGGCTACCATAAATTACAATATAATTATGATTATCGTCACACGGACTCGCATAAAACTCTCATTCTTCATGTATTTGTCTGGTGACATGTGTACGACACATGGTAATAATAATAATAATAATAATAATAATAATATTGTACGCTCAGTTTCGCGAATAATGCGATAAATCGCGTCTAGTACCGAACGATTATGACGCAGTTTTTCGTGCGTCCGACGTTGATAATAATTATTATTAATTTTATTTATACGAGACGCGAAAACGAGTTTTTAGTTTTTATTAATAAAATGTTTTTATATATGTAAATTTTTTTTTTTTACCTCGGTTTAGTCACACCCTTCAGTCGGTGTTCCTCTTCCGACGGTGCGTTTGGATCGATCTGAATCATTTTCTCGTACATGTCCTAATAAAAAAAAAAAAAAAAATGCCAACGCAAATGCGAGCATGAACAACAGTACACAGTTTATATTAACTACACTACTACCTAACCGACTTCGAATTACTGACCTTTCTTAATTTTGGTTTCTCTTTCGCTTTCGCCAGTTCTTCTTCTAGATACGTCCTGACGCCGATTTTGCAGTCCATCACGCATGGCGAAGTGAAGTCACCCAACAAGTCTTCCAGTTGGAGATATACTGTGCACAGATTTCCGAGTAAAGGAAAAACGCATAATATATCATTTATCGAATATTGTTAAAATCATTAGTATTAAATATGACTTATAAAATAATATTTTGGGAAAGGTTTAAAAAATGGTCATAAAAAATTATGCTTTCGGTGCACGCTTGACCAAAAAAAGAAGAAGACATTTACGAATTCGGGTGTAAGATACTACAATGACAGACCAGACGTAATTTTCAGTAGTCGTGCACATTTTATACATATAATACACAACACTGTATATTAAAGTCGTCGGGTGTTTCTTTTACGTGATCGTGTAATACTCTGTCGTCATTCTCGTGAAGTGAAAAAATGAGTAGGATCATAGGGATTACTTAGCTTTTATTACTATTACATCACTCTCGGGATAACCGTGCAGAATTGTATTACATCCTTTTCCCTCCCCCTTTCCAAGGGTCTAAAGACCACGCCGAAGATTTCGTTGCCTGTAGATATTTCCAGTATAACTCCCTTTGATTTGACTAATTCGAAAACGGATTATTTACGGAAAATTATTTCTTATACATGTTAATGTGAATTACAAAAAAAAAAAAGAAAATATAAATTACAAAATTTAAAATCATGTAATACAAAAAAAAAAAAATAAAAAAAATACGGTTCATGTAAAAATAAAACAAATAGAAAAACGTGCCGACGGTTCAATTTTATATAAACACCTGTCGTACTGCACGTGACGATTTTTAGATTCAGAGCAAAGCGATAGATGTATTGGTTTTACAATGATGTACTTAGCTTTTGGCATTTTGGGGAACCAATTTTTCGGATAATTAAACTTGCCCAAAAAATTCGTCCACAAGACAACTCCAACGGTGAGCTAACCGTTTAAATGGTCCACCCAATACGACGATTTTAATCCTCCTCCCCCCTCTCTTCCAGTACCCAGTCTAAAAATCAGTGTATGATCATCGTTTTTCCGAACTTCATGCATAAAATATTAGTAAACGCAGTTCTAAAATACCTTTAGTGCAAATCGCCGGAGGTATTCCGATACTCCCGGAACTTTGAGTTTAGTCAAGTTACGTTGTGCGTGCGTGTAACATATTATTTTTCATCATCATAATATGCAAATGCAATTTTAAACCACGTGAACATAATATTAATATCGCATTACGTTTGTTGTTTGTGTGACTGTCCAATCCAATCCCTCTCTCACTCTCATTATAATATCACTACTATAACACATATTTTATTCGTATGTCTATTATTAACGATTTAAAGAAATCAAGAGGAAAAAATGATTCATAAATAAAATGAATGAATATCTTCGTAAACGATATGTTTCGATTACACGTGTTCTCGTGTCACTCCAAAGCGGCGAACACTAAGTGTTATTGTATTAACACGTTGACGTGCGCGTGCTGAACTTAACCTTGCGTTTTCAGCAAATAAGACTTTTCATTTTCCTCCTTTAAGTATTCTACAATTTGTTGTTGTTACCAAACTCAACAGTTTGAAAATTTTATCTGCGGTTTTTGCGTCTGTTTTTTCGCATTATTTTATTTTTTAAGTCAGTTAGGCACATTTTCAAAACGTTATATTATACGTAATATCTCGCTTAATAACACGGATATCGTAAACACCGGTGTGCATATTATGATGTTTTCATCTTTTAATTTGATAATAGGTCAATATACTCTGATGACGTTAAAGCGAACAACGCAAAATCGGATCTACTGAATGTAAATTTTCTACGTGGTACGTTTGCACATGCGGGTGTGACCTCCTCAATAACAAAAAACAAACAATAGATAGAAATTGTATATACGTACGTTGCGATTCTTTATTTATTTATAAAAATATGATATTATAACGTTATGAAACAGATCAAAGTATATAATATTAGTATATTGTTATGATCGATATCATACGTAGACAACTGGAATTTTCGCTTTCTAATAGTATTGAAAAATCAATTGTCTCACAATTTGAGTTATAAGATACTGTAATTTTCTGATTTAGTTTTTAAAAAAATATTTTCAAAATTCTGTTAATTATGTGAAAAGAGAAAAAACACGTTATTGTACGAAAGATGCATATTTTATCACTTGAAACGAATCTTAAAAAATTTGAACACAATTATCTGGAAGTGCATGAAAATTGGTATTTTACAAACATAAATTATAAAATTATCAAGTTATGAATTTAAAATTACCAATTTGTATAAATGGATAAATTATTCAACTACCACTGTTATTTGTGATTATTATATGATGTGCATTGACGTACACTGTACAGTATACCTTGTGGCTTAGACTGGCCTCTAATTTATGAATTCAAATGAAAAATTGTCTGACTAACAATATTGTAATAAGAAATGATATTTTACATATTATTATTTTGATATTCGCAACGTAGTTACCGGTGGTAGGACTAAATAACGAAATATAGGTCGTACACGTCACACATATTTAATAAATATTCATATAGATTCGGCTTATTATTCCGATTCCTATTATGTGACGACTGTGATTGACGTACGTCAATGTTGTCGCATTAAATAAATATAATAATTAAAATGAAACTAGTTAGAAGTTTTACGTCTATTCCATATACACGTGTCACAAGATTAGGGTCCGATTTTTTTTTGTGAAAAAAAAAATAACTTTTTTTATTATTATTTTTTTTTCATTTCAAAACATTTATGTCAACAATAAAACTTTATGGGTAGTTACATCATTTTGTACTAAAATTGTTAGCAAAGTCATGGAAAGTTTCAAAGGAAACTTACCTTCAACATTGTTTATAAAATTTTAAATTTATGGTGAAGATCAATTAAAAAAATGTACAAAAATGTTGAGTAAGCAATTTTAACAATATTATAATTTTAGGTATTTCAATTTTAGGTAATTTTCCAAGTTTTGAGAAAAATATTGAGAATTTCAAAAAATGATCTCTTAAAAGTAGGTACAATCTAGAGGCGAATTTCAAAAAGTTGCTGTTCAGAACAATGTGTTGACAGAAAAATAAAATAAAAAATTTACATCATTGTAAAAATAGCTCTCACTCCACCCAGATTATATATATATATATATATATATATAAACAAATTATGAAATTCAATTTTTGTTCATATTTCTTCAAAAGTACGTAAATTTAATCCTCTTCAAAATATGTGCACGCGTCTGATCGTTATTATGCGTACGTCGAAGGGGACTTATGTACCAAACACTCGTTCCGCGTTGTGATCCACGCTCCGAATGAAATGATCGAATCCGATTTTATTAAATTAAACATTATTTAATTACTTTAATGAGTAATTAAAGTAAATTATATGAGCACGACGCGTAGAATATACAGGTACACGAGTACCAGGCATCATGTGCGCAATACGAAATTAAATTGCGAAATTTTAATCGTCCTTGACAACTATCGCGCGTGTGAATAATTGTTATTGTTTATTTTACACACACCGGCCGTCGTTTCGACGTGATGCGTAAATCGCGAGAAAATCGTTAAAATGCAAATCCGAGACGTCGGGGACGCTGGGAGAATATCACGGATGTGGATTCGTGAAAAAATAAAAATCAAACGATAGCCGAGCGCGTTGATTGTCCACGTGTCTTGAAATAACATCAACATTTCATAGAAAATCGTAGTTTGAATTTCTCGGAACCGACCGGTAAGACACCGGAATCGCATGTCTCTTCATTCTCAGACAATAAAGTGAGTAACATGCAATCATAATTACACGTAAGAAGTATACGGAGTGTTTGAAATCGACAGATTTTTAAGAGTTACTGCAGCTCATACTGGGTCGTTTTACTATGACAGCGAATCATTGAGATACTTACTCGAAACAATGAAGATGATCAAATTCTGTTTATATTGAATTCTTGGGTACCTACAAGGACTACATAATAATATATATTTCATATTTTAATTGAATTTAATGTTTTGATAAAAAAATTATTTTGTTTATTGACGAACAATTTGATAATGGCCAATGCTCGTTCTAAGCAATCGAATAATTTTTGTAAGAAGACGTTATTGACCGGTATATGACGACAATGGCCTAACAATTTCAGTATTATTGTAAATAGCATTGACATTAACATCGTTGATTCTAATATATATATTTGTTCCCAAACAACAAGTATTTATATATAATAAAATATACTACTGTCAACATAGTGACAAAAGTAAAATCATCAGAGGTTATTTTTATGTGTTGTTTAAATATTTACCTAGTATTAATATGTCTCTAAATTATATGTTTACAGTACGAAATATTGGAAACATTTTAAAATGACACGAAAACTAATATCATTATTCCTTATCACACTTTTTCGACCAGAACAGCTTAAAAGGTTGTCTCAAGATCCCCTCACGTAATCATAAGACTCTCTGTTAAGCCTATGTATACGATTATTGTGGCGTAGTGAATATATTATTATAATCATATTTTGATATCGGAATAAAAACTTGTGGAATTTCGATTATTCATCACCCCTAATCCGCGGGCAGAGAATCGACAGGCGAATTGTTGTAGTTTTTTCTACTTGCTGATTGGTCATGTTAAAAGTAAAAAGTCACAGTAATAATAAGGCGTGAAGGAAAAATAAAGCGATCCTGTCGTCGGAGTTTTGCTACTGAACCATATTATACTTCATTCTTATTCTACATTGCATCAAAATATTTAATTTTAAACTTTTTTTAGTTTTCTTTGTGGCAACCATTATTTTTAATTACTAAAAATGACTAAAAATGAATGCTTTGTTTTTTAAATTGTTTGCCCTATTGTATTTTAGTTCAAACTCTTATTATTCTATAAATTATTTATAAAGTATGAGAATTTAATGTTTAGAGTAGGAACTGAAATAGAGGAGATCAGGTCTTTTGTTTGAATCTTTGTTTCTCTGCTCCAATCCCCTAAATTTTAAATGTTTTTACATCATGAACTATTGATCGATAAAGAAACTTGAATATCGATGTGTTTAGAAAAATATATTTTCTTTCACATGATATTAGGTTAATAGCCGGTATTTGCCACTGGGAAAACACAAAAACGTATATATAAAAAATTTTCAAATCAAAAAAGCAGTGAAGAATATGATTTTAATTGAACGTAGAATTATAAATTCCTCGAATTAGCATACCACTGTTCGTACGAAATACTCGAAAATCGGTAGAGAAATCGATTGTAGACCAACGACAAAAGAATCGCCTAGTATAATACGAACACGTCATTGTATCAAATACATTTTTGATTAATAATAATACTATCGGAACGAATCGGCATCTCCGCAAACAGTACCTACGGTTAGGTTAGGTTAGGCTAACATCAACCTACAGTGATGTGTATATTATACGATCGAATAAAGTTCATAGATCTTTGTACGCCGAAGCCCCGCGGGGGTGCGACAGCCGTCGGCCACATTTTAAGGTCGATCGAAAATCCACGATCATAAATCATAATACAATGTTATATATTGTATTGTAACGAATAATCAAAATGTGACGACGTCTTTGGGTGTCGTTTATAATGCGGCGAAGACGTGGGCACGACACACCGCGACGCGCATATTATAGTTCGACGATGACGCGCGAGTGGTGTGTACACAACAGAGTGACCTGATCTAACCGAATTTTAATGGACGTTTATATTCGTTGCTACTGTTTCAGAACGATTTCGTTTTATGCAAAATAATAATAATAGAGTAGGTCATGGACTCGAAATGGGTATTAAGTGTAAAAGACGTGTAAATCCGGGAGTAGAGGTCGTCGTCAGACCGACATTATGTAAATCATTTTTTTGATATTTTTTATTGTCGCGTTTAACGTGAGAAGAATATAGGTATAATGCGTAAAAAAATTACTGCTCATCTCATCCCCTCACCCCCCAATCGTAATACAATGCGTTTATTGTGAGTGCGTGCTCAAAATACTTATTATTCGTATATCATATAATAATTATTTTATGGTAGTAATCATAATCGTACAGTGACTGTTCCGCAACTGTTATGGCTATCAGTGGGGGGAAGGGGGTACGCAGTTTTCAGAATATCAGGAATAATAAAAGTCGTCCGACTGCGTAGAAACGAGCCAGAGTCATGTAAGGAAATTACTCGAAATCGAGTTACAAAACGGTAGATAATGAGTGACGGAATCGGATCAAAGTCACTGGCCTCGCTTAACCTCTAAAACAATAACGTTCGGAGTTTATATATATATATTGACATTTAACGATAGTGCGTAACATTTGCATTCGTGACGTTCGCGGAAACCTTAAGGTATTACGATCGATAAAAAACAAAAGATAAAGAGTTGTTATTTGTTACACTACGTATCAATCACACCACCCATTATCACACCTTCGTTCAACTCTCTACCTTAAGATTATCGCGTTCGCAGAGAACTATTACGGGAAGAGTTATTATTAACACCTCAACTCGACAATTTTGGAATTCATTTTTGTTTATTTTGACGCAAAGGATACGGTCTCCGTCGTCAGTTGTCAAGTGTCCCTTGTATTCTGGCACGAACGGTCTCAACACGTCCTTCATCAGTACCTGGAAGCATAACTGTTCCTTGGGACACAGTTTCTTGAGAATCGTCCCCGGCACTGTTCCGGCTTTGAAATTTCCTGTAAAAACAGAAACCATAATATTATTAGACATATTGTTGACCCGGTTGACAATATCACTATATAGGATTTGAGGTTGACATACAACAGTTATGGTATTAAGTAAAGCATTTTTGATGAAAAAAATATCGGTAATATTTTATTACTGACAAGTCACTATTTAACCATTTGTATTAAATTGCTAAGGATGTGCCAGATTAATGTCAACTCGAGTGAGCAATAAGGGTACTATAATCACTTACATCGTTAAGTCATAATGTATTTAAAATCAAATTTTACGTTACTGTAAAATAATGCTAAATTTTAATTTA
Source organism: Stegophylla sp. TES_Ste_2020 (assembly GCA_025469315.1). NCBI lineage: Eukaryota > Metazoa > Arthropoda > Insecta > Hemiptera > Aphididae > Stegophylla > Stegophylla sp. TES_Ste_2020. The sequence goes on from JAIPRM010000063.1 coordinate 50,939, forward strand.
TAATTGAATAATATTAAAGAAATGCGCGCTTTTTACACATAGGTTTCTACTAAACTAAGAAACAATTTTCTGTTTGTAAAATTTTTCAATTTAAGTCCTTTTCAATCAGCAGACTGGAAATAGTCGAGAGAAGATATAAATGGAAGAAAGAAAATATAAAAACGTCGAAAGAGTAATAATTATTGTCAAATTAGTAAATCTAGATAGGCTTAGATGCATCCGGTATGTATAATTGTAATTAAAAAAAAGAATTTTCAGATCAGAACATTTATCACTTTAGACAGCAGTTATAGGCGGAAATAAAAGAACGCGTTTGAAGCCAAAATAAATCCAATCGAAGCTAGTGTAAATATGGGGTTGCCAGATGCCCCTGCAAACCATCAATATGCTGCTAAGTGCAACCAATATGCAGTTAATGTCACCGACTCGCATTCTCGAGCCTGACTGGCCATTAGTTTTTAGCTCGGAAAAAGGACGTCCGAGAAAAAGAAATATTTATCTAATATGAACGCTTATAAGCACGTCTACTATTCTTTGACATTTTTTACCGGTATAATACGATATATTATACACGAGTGCTGCACGTGCGTTTTAAAAATAATTCGTGTTTAACGAAGAATGCTCGTAAAATATTAAAACGATGTATTTGCATAGGTACACGTATGAATTTTTTTCGCTTGAAATTTAGTTTCACAAACTGTATTGTGTAAACAAAACACAATAAACATAATAATATATAGCGTGGTTATGACTTAAAAATCAACACAAGCATCGAAAACGTCTCAGGACGGGAGAACTCCAATATCGCGTTATATCAATGATGATTTAAACTCTATATTACAAACCGTTGTACTGTAATATAATTAATAATCGTATTGGAAGGCATTTGAAACTAGATGAAATTGTCAACAACTAGGAATCATCAACTAGAACATTGTTATCGTACTTAAATATCCAAGATGGTCATGAAATAATATTTTGTATTTATGTAAACTTTACTGACTGGTCCAAATTTTTATCGGAACAGTTGTGTGTTTTAGTACTCGATTCGCAAGTATAACTTTAAGTCAATTGTCATAACAGTTTTAATGCTCCTTCTAAAAAATAATATCAAAAACAAACTAACTCGGGGGTACTAGGGCACTAGGGGTGGATGACGTAGCAATCGACCCTGCCCCCTTGGACTTTTTTTCTTAATTTCCCCGTCAGCTAATAGTTAGTACCAAGTGAATTTTAAATAAAATCAATTTTTATTTTTGGAATAACCTATCACCTGTAGCTGATATGATATTTTTGGAAGATTTAGAAATTAAAATATTAACTAAAAGCAATAATTTGTACAACAATATTAGGTGGTATTATGTCATAAATAGGTCTTGAAAATTGTAGCATTATAAAAATTACTTTTTAGCACTGGTTTCCAAAGTAATATTTACCAAACAGAAAATGCAAATAAGTACTACAACTTCCGTGCCCGAATCATAAATATTATTGTAGATCATGGTTATATATTATACAATCATTTAATAGATTGGTATACAAAGGAAATATTGAAAATTTAGGATGATAGTAAATCGCACCCTCCGACCAGCACATCATTAGGGGGCGAAGACTTTTTGTTGAATTATATTTAATACCAATTCGCCACCCTCTTAAATGTTCTTCAGATCCACCCCATGTTGGGTACTCTAACGCCTCGGATTTTTTAAAATCTTACTGGACGAATTTTGAGCAGTAAAGTACTATTTGTGGGTAAATGTAAGTTAATCGATATAATTTAAAAGTTTATGTTGTCTGTCATATTTAACATTATAATATGTTATCTAAGTTAATATTTAATATAATATTATATACTATGAAGTCGTACTCTTTATATATCTCTACAAAGTTTATGCGTTTTCGATGTTGCCTTTATTGGAATAATATTTTTATGAGCTTTTTATTGCAAAAAATTCAAGAAAACGAGTCATTTGTAGTATCCATTGCCCTCACTTCGGTTCACGTGCCCACACTATGGTCGAATGATTTATTCCAATATAGATGTTAAGTGCTCCAAAAAGGAAAAATGACAAACGATAAACATATTTAAAAAAAAAAAAAAAATGGAACTTGTGTCGTTTTTCGAGTTTGGACCATCCTTAATGTGGGGCTGTCCGCCCGATGATGTAGTATGTTTGATAAAAAGCGTATTTTGTAAGTTTCGAGTTCGAATAAAACGATTCTAGTATAAATTCAGGTCATCGTCGCGTCGCTTCCCGTAGGTTAGGTCTTGTATCTGACACGAGTGAGTGCGCGTGTGTACATTTAACACGTGTAGTGAACCGTGTGACGTCGGTTTATGGAATTTTGATGAAGTACGCGCGATTTTGACGCGGGTATAAATAAACATTAGGACAGAACACGCGTACGTAGGGGCCGATGAATTTCGATAATAATAATAATAATATACGCGTTCGTGTTCGAATATTTACTGCTCATACGCATACCGACTCTTTGAAAAATCGTTAATGCGTATATGGACAGTCCTACTGGGTGTAACATAATATTATTCGTGTTTACAAAGTAAATGATGCAATATAGGACAGTTTTGTTGCATTAAAATTGATAAGGATGTAATGTAATAGTTAATGCTTGCTATTGGGGAGCTAAAGTCGTCAAAATATGAAAGGATGAATCTAAAATATGCATACAAATGATAAATTAATTATTATTAGTAAGACTCGGAACTTTACGCTTTTAATTTCCTAAAAATTCACTAAAAACTGAGGACATAAATGAGCTTTGATTGTTATTCAATCGCATTTTTCAGGACAAAAAATTGCATACATATAGATATTTTTAATAAAATAAAACAAGAATTAGTTCATTAGTTCCATAGGTATGAATATCGATATTAGTCCGTTGAAAACGTTTAATTTACATTCTCCTATGTATAAAAATCGAGTGTGCGTTCAATTTATATTCGAAGAAAAATTGCATATTTAATTCAATTTCAGAAATATATTTATTTTTACCTGAGTTATGTTGAATAATTAGAAGATTTTTAAATTTTTCATTCTCGTATTTGTCTACACGTCACTAACGTAGATATTTTACGATAATTAGTTATTTGCTAAAGTGCATTCAATTAATTTTTTATTAACTTTATTATTGATAAACATGTGTAAACAATTATGAAATACAACACTATTTTTTAAAAGTTTTTAGTTCTATATTAACAATGAATAAATCCAAAATGTTTTGGAAAAACAAAATATATGCAATATAAACTTTTACATGTTAATCGCATACATTATAAAACTTTTTTATTGAAAAAGTTTTATTTTATTTACTCTTCGAAGTAAATATATGCAAATACAATAAGTTCTGAGCTCTGGTTATTGGATATTATGGATTATTACATTTTTGTACGTTATATAATTATTTATTGCGAATAAGTATATTTATTATTAATGCATTTTTTTTTTTTTTTGATATTTAATGAAATGTGATGGAAATTAGTAAATGTAGTCAAAATACCGTCTAATTACGATTGATTGAATTCGTTGCGGTTACGTTTCATATATTTTTTAATTTTCCGACTTCAAATTGAACCCCTCCTGAAACGGGGATGCCTTCGAATAGTGAAAAAAATTATAGACACAATTCGTACCCTGTTCGAAAGTTCTACTAAATTTTTAAACTCGTTATCGTATAAAATTGATTCCCATGTATGAACTTCCTACGACTCCCGAGACACAGTTATAATAAGCCGTGTATAGCGGGTTTTTTAAAATTATAAAATAAATCGAAAAACAAAACAATCGTTCGCAATAATCGCTCGCCTCGATTCGACACAATTATTGTGTGTGCAAAGATCACACAGGTGGTATGTAAGAGATAACAGCGAGTTCGTCACATATGGTAGCAAACGATGGCGCGAGATAGATTTGGAGTATGTGATCACTGTTATATATATATATAATTGGATTTTCGTAAAAATAAAAAAATAAAATTTTCGATCTCGGCCATCGACTGTGAGATCATCCCACACGTCATTTATTCTATGCCCGCGCGTCAACCGAGTATAGAGATGAGCTATCTATGTCACAATACTACGTTTGTGTGTGAGTATACACAGGCTGACTGACGAAAGACCTCAGTTTCACAAATATTCAAATTCAATAAAGTGAACCTCAGTCCTATTATTAACTCACGTATCGTAGATAATTTGGAGGGCCCGACCTGTTCTTTCTGACGAAATTTTCTTCAGTTTAATAAAGTGTTTCCCGACCTATTTTAATCCAAGTCCCTCTTAGAGATTTTAAAAAATCTCAAACTTTCAACTTTTAGTAAAGATGAATATACTAATTAAACGCATATTTAAATATATTTTATCATAAATTTATCTCACGCCTCTCCTGAAAAGCCTGATCGACCCCCAAGTTGAGAAACACTGGTTTAATATCAAGACGGCAATGAAGGATGTAATGAAATACTTTAACGATATTTGATAGTTTTCTGAGTGTTGTCCAAAAAACACGTTACAAAAAAAAAAAAAAAAAAATATTACTCATTATGAGTTTGTTAAAAATGCGTGTAGATATTAAACAAAAACAATTTGAATAACTCTAGGGAAAGAATGTTTGAAAAAAAATATTAAATATTTTATTATTAATTATTGGGAAAATCAATATCACATATCATGTGAATAGTTATACCATATTTAGTGATCGACGAACTTAGTGCATAACACAAAAATTAATTTAATGATTCGTTTTCGATACTCGATACATAAAAATATTCCTGAAAAAAATCTAATACAAATGGACATCCAATATCAATTACCGTATAGATATTTATATATAGGGATTAATTTCAGATACGCATATAAAAAATATTTGTACTATTTTAATTTTAAGTTAATCTAATGCGATTTTTTTAAGTTCAGAATTACGAGTGGAAAAATGTATAATTTATCTTTTATTTCGAGTTTTTAGAGCATATTTAAGTTAACTTTAGTGACATTTTATAACGAATATTTTAATGGTTCTTAAGCACTATATCTGTATGAAGCCTTGATAATTAAATTTGACCAGTGAGTGAGTGTTTAAACACTGAATGAAAGGATTTAAATGTTATGTTCGGTGAAAAAGATTCACCTAGTTCTAAGTTTATGAGAAAATTTCGGGACTCGATTCGCTTGCAGCATATTAAAAAAAAAAAAAAAAAAAAAAAACCATATATTCGAAAATATTATCGCTAAAATATTATTACTGACAGAAAGTTCATTCTTCTTAAAGTGACTTTTGAGTATGGAAAATTATTTCGAGTAGGCTTCAATAATTATCGACGATGAAGAGACTAAAAATTTTTTCCACTACCGAGTACCGAACTGAGGTTCATTGGAAAGACGTTGTTGCACAACAAGTGTTCTCTCATCTTTCATCAATCACTCTGTATATGCACGTATACGTGAATATAGAATGCGATGATATAGTGCAGTTATAAACATGCTTCTTCCCATCCGTATCCCAGTCCAAACGCGATCGACAGCGTAAGATAAATACTGTTATTGTCCGACGAGTCAGCACCGGGTTTTTCGACACGGACGGACGGGACGTTGTCGTCATAAGGGGTCGCTGACACGTCGAGCCTTCGAACTGTGTTATGTAATATTACACTCTATGTTATCGGTATAGTTGCGAACCGGCATATTTCGATTGGGAACAAAACGGAAAAAAGGACGTACTTCGCGCCTTCGGTATTCTTCGCTCCTGCAGTGGATATAGTATTGAATTTTAAATCATGAAATTTAAATAATTTCTTCAATAACACGATTCTGAGCGGAGTTTCAGTTTATTCAAGACAATTTTACTTAAAAATTATTAAGTTTGTTATAGTAAATATATATATATTTTACTCAGTCAGTTTTATATTTCACTATTAACTGAGAAAAATAAAGTGTTAGACATTTTTTTTCACATTTTCAAAATTTTCTTGCGTCAACATATTTCTCATATTATTGCCTATCTATATTAAAATTTTTATAAAGTATGGATTAAGATCAAAAAAAAGAAAAGAAAAGAAAAAATATAGTATCCTAGTCTTTTTGGTAAAATTTAAAAAAAACTAATAAGAATTTCGAAAAATGACCTCTCAAAAGTACCATCTAGAGGCGAATAATTGTGATTCAAAAAGTCGTTGTTCGTAACCATTGGACAAGTATTTCTACACGAAAACGTGTACACATAAAAAAATAAAAAATAAACATTACTGTAAAAACACTAGCTTTTTCGCTTCACTCAGAATCTAAAATGTAATAAATAAAATATCGTACTTTTTCCGAGTGCGTCAATAGTCGAACGTACATCATTTGTAATTTTTCTCTGGCCAAGCACGTTCGCTTTTTTATCTAATATTTATCAAACGTATACGGACTACGGTAGAGGGGATGCTGGGGGCACCGTGATAGATTTTTTTTTTTGATCAAAAATAAATTGTATTCGTTGTTTTGAGCTCAATCGTGACGCTGAACATATTAAATGGGAATTATAGGATTGACGAATTACCGATTTTCAAAAATCGCTCACGAGTATATAACGTTCAATGTTCATTCTAGAATAAAAATGAATACTTAACAATTAGTTTTTTTCATTTACAAAACTGCGAGTATTATTCTCAAAAAGTCAAAAACATAACCCGCCATAACACGGAAAATTTTTATTAAATTTTAACGATTTTTCATGCAGATACACTGTAAATATACGTATAGTGTTATAATGAATTAGAAGTAATAATTTAACGGTAATTTATTTATTCTAGGTAACGTAATTATTATAATTTACATTAGCCATGGTCAGTTTCGGTGAAGCCTAGTTTTTGTACGCAAAAAAAAAAAAAAAAAATGATTTATGATATTGATCCCTCCGGGCGTTTCTCCCGTTGTTTATAAATTATGTCACTTAGATAATAATCCATTGAACATAATACGTATACAGAGTGTTTCACGAGAATTCACTAATTTTAATTAGTGAGATAACGGCGTGTATGAATCACTATAAGGATTAGTAGAGAAATAATAACGGGACACACTGTATTACGTGGTTGTGTGTGTGTGTGTGTGTGTGTGTGTATACACCACGTTCTAAGTACATATTATAAAATAATAATAATATTAATGCCGTTTGATCGGTGTTTTAACTATGTAAACCGATTATAACAACCCGAAGCGCAATTTCAAACTGGTTTGTGTTTCAGCCACTACGATATATAGGCTATAAGTATACATTATAAATGCCAACACCATAATAATATAATATATATATAGGCATGGGTAATATAGAAAAGTATGCTTTAAACGTTGTACCGCGTGCGCCTGTACAATAATAATAATAATAATCGGGCCGCTTCACTAACATTTGTTTTAATTAATGAGTCGGAACCGAATAAAATCAAATCAAAAAAACAAAAATAAAAACACCGTCGTGCGTTGGCCGACAAACTCGGTACACGTAAAAACGTACACAATATCATAATATTATACGTGTACGTACGAATATCGTGTATTTATATACATATATTTCGTCGACGAAGACGGTGTATCAAACTTATGATGTGAGATTTGGTTTATGATATATATATTTTTTTAAACCCACTGGTTCACTTTACACGATCGTTCCGTTTTCTTCGTTATTGTAGAACAAGAATAGATACCGAGTGAATTTCGTTTCGTAGATTGTGATCTTACGACTTTGTTTTAATTTCGGTTTAGTTACTTACGAAATTTCAATACTGCAAACGTGCGCAAGAACTGAACGAACACCGAAACCAAATCGATAACATAAAGACCGTTTAAATATAATTTATAGTATAATTTGAGGCAGTGGTTCTCAATTTTTTTTCGATTCCAGTTAATATACTATCTAAATATTCAGTAATCGTAACCAATGGCGTTTGAAAGAGAAGAGAATTGATAATAAAAAAAAAAAAAAGAAACAAAGCGTTTTTTTTTTTTAGTTTAGAGAAGCTGTTGAAAAGTACGGTTTTTGTGCAATGTTATAACAAAAAGTTTTTCCTTAATTTATATTTTTTCTTCCCCACACGGAAGATTGTTACGGAAATATATTTTAGAATAATTGTGATAGATTTGATTGTAAGGAACACGAAGTTGTTTCTTTACTTTTATTATCTTTAATGCGTTTAGTTCGGAAAGTGTTAGTTCTCGGACACGATGTTACAAAAAGGGACAATTCTAGTTTAAGGTCTTTATTATAAAGATCCCAATCATCACCGATTTATGTAATTGCATAGTTTAGTGAAATTTCTACAGAAATATGATCGTTTTATTTCGTCCGAAATTAATTAAAATTTACTTCATCAAACTCACGTTTCTATCTTTATTTTTTGACCGACTTCATGATTGCACGAAAAGATCAAAATCACAGTTATCAAATGGTGTCAATACATAATCGTGGGAGAATGTGGATCATAAACTATTATTTTGAAAATTTTATGCGTTTTTTTCAGATAATATCAACTTTCAAATAAAAAACTTTTAAATTCTACATTCATGGGTTGAGTGTCTATTGAAGGTTTCAATCAACATTTCGAGTTTACTGATCTGGGGCGTAGGTATCTTGACTGTACTTCGATTTATATACATTTTATCTAATTTTGATCTTATGGAATTTTCGTGTAGATAAGTAATTAGTAAAAAATACTAAATACTTATCCTGAATATGACAAGTAAAAAACTTTTAAATTGTAAGTACTTATTAGTCCGATTTGCCATGAGTAATAAATTATACTAATTATAAAAAAAAAAAAATAATTAATTACTGTACTTATTGTTTTGTTTTTAAAATAAAAATATCTGGTTTAAGCAAAGTTTTGGAGTATGGATGCATACACTACACACAGTAACGTATTTACGAGGATCGATGAGGGTAATATATCACCTCTCAAAAGAGTAGGAAATATTGTTCAGAAGTTTCGTTATGTATCACTATAAATCATAAATTTGGTACATTAAAAAGGTTATTTCACAATATTCTCAAGTTTTTCCAATAAATTATAGCAAATTCAAATAAAGTCGGTAAATAAGACTTTCATTATATCGATTTTTTTCATTTAACTCCTCTCCTTCTCCCAAAAAAGTGCTAGGATTATGAAAATTTTACCAGTTTTTTATAATATAATAATATGCATACTAGATAACTTTATTTGTGACCGATTTAAGAATGAATGTAGATCTTTGAATGTATTGGACATATTTCAGATATTGAAAGTTTTTTCTAACAACATTTTAAATGCCTATCGAATCTGGTTTAACTTTATTTTCATTAATAGACTTGCCTACCTCATAATATATTCATTTGTCAATGATATAATTATCTCTCGAACTGATTAGATGAATTGATTTAAGTGTGATGATCGTTTGAATTTTGACAAAACTGATTATTACCAATTAAAATAATGATATTATTTTTCTCAATTAAAATTTAAATTTAAAAAATTTTAAAGTCAATTAATACAATTGAATTCGGACAATCGATGTACTGATTATAAATATAAAATAATAAAAATAAAGTGAGACAGTGATTCTTCCGAAGCAGCGATTTTTCTCTGGTCATCATCCCCCAGAAGGAAATCGTAAATATGTCACTGATTGCACATTGTTTACCCGCGCCATGCCACTATTTTTGTCACTAACGTATTCAAACTATACTGCTTCATCCGAATAAATTCAGTATGACGTTATAAAATATAGTTGAACAAACTGCGTGGTTTTCGTTATTAGTCACCACCGATTTGCGTCACAACGCGGTTAAAATACCAGAAAAATATTCACTATTCGAAAAAAAAAAAAAAAAAACAAAATTCTCGAGAAAAGCGAAATATTAATTATTCATTTTCCAATTAACTCGTATTCGGCGCGTAGATAATTTTTTAATGCGCAGTTATTTTCAAGTCTATTTTATAGCCTACATTTTATTTTATTTTTATTTGCCGCATTTTGTCCATATAAATATCGTGTCGTGGTTCCATCGAGAACATTGTTCGAAAACGAAACATTTAGAATATGTTTCGAATTCGTTCAATTAAAAATAAGTCTGGGGGCCCCAAGTGCAATGAACCACAATTGCACTGCTGTGTTTTCTATGGCCACGGGGAAAAGAAGCGCTCATGTTGGTCGCGCCATCGGGGCCGTTCTCGTTATTGCCTTACCGGTCCGTGACGGCGATCGAATGACGCAAATTTCTGTTATAAAATTAAATAAATGTACGCAGCCGGAACGAATTATTAAGTTGTTGTTCTCGCCGACGCGTGACATACTACGACTGTAATGAATAAATACGGACCGACCGTAACTGTGTAGTACGTATTAAATGCGACACTATTGTACGATTGCGTATTGTCGGCCAATGTATTATTATTATTATACGTATGACGAACACTGTTCTTCAATTAAATATTTAAAAATTTAGGTCATAATAGAAAAATCCTTTCCTCGTGGGAATTTCGCAAAATATCAATAATTATGCTATATAATATGTTTTCTATCAGTCATGTTCACAGTTATAAGTTTTTTTCTTTTCAGTGAATTTACTCTAAACCAATTAAATTATATTCTAAATTCACTATTCAAGAGAAAATTGTTTATTCATTATGATTGACTTATTTGATATGTGTCTTTGAAATGAATTTCGAGACTTGTTACACTGAAATTAATCTGAGCAACATGCTGATATCTTGTTGCAGGAAAGGATAAGTATTTAATTTTTAAATGTGAACAGTGTTTAAACTGTGTATTTATTTAAAAATGTTAACATTTAGTATCTTACTAAAAATAATAATGTTTTAAATCCTATTTAATACCCATTATAATCGTGACGAATATTGTCAGATGATTGTTGCATGATATAACTAATCGGTATGTCAATAAAATCGATGTGTAAGTACGACGATTGTGGATGTAGTTTATACCAAAGAAAAAAAAAATTATCTTGTGCAGAATATTATGTATTCGTCTAAACCGTAAAACATAAACGAATAATGAAATGAATTAAAAAAAAAAAAAAAAATGAAACCTGAATATTATAAATTTTATGTCCTTAACATTATTGTCGAGGACACTAGGGAAATGCGATAAAATACTGTCCTCCTACGTATAAAAAAAAAAAAAAAATTCTGGTTATCGTAAATACGTAATAATATCATTGTTATTATTATCAAAAAATATGTCTCCAACGACGTGGTATTTTACTGTCGCCGTCGTTGTTTTGACATTGAACCGTATAATATTATATAATAATATTTTATTTATGCGTTGTCCGTCCGCTGGCGTATGGAAAAAATGAATATTTATAAAAATATGTCATATGATGAAACGTACCAGTCATAAAATTTTTTCGTGCGCGCGGTGTTAAAAGTCAAAGATCGAGAGCACGTGAGTATGTAAATATTATCGCTGCTCCGTGGAGTGTGTGATGACGGTAAATATTATAATATAGATACTATAAATAACCTAAATTCGCGTCGATAAAACAAAATCAGCTCATAGACACGTCAATTATAATATTACACGCGCGAACGGTGTCTTCGGAAAGGCTCACACAAGTAGTTTTTATAGTAAGTACTCGAGAGACGGTGTAATTCAGAGATGCCGCAGAAAATTTTTTCGAATACCTAGTTGAGATCGAATCCTCCTCCTCCAGTGTTCACCAAAAGCACCCCCCCCTCTCTCTATAATCACCTACAATCGTTTTAAAGTCATCGCTACCCCCTATCCTCGATTTTAACGTATCATATTTTCACGTACGATAGTTTTCGAAAACATCAAACTACAATAGATTATCAAATGTTAATTAGCTTTTACATTTAGAAAAAAGTATGTGCAGATAATATATTCAAAAGCATTATTCGAATTCCAAGTTGTGATTGAAATAGATGATATGGAGACGAATGAATATTATGGCCAAATATATATTGGAACATCCAAATGACTAATTCATGTCTACATTCAATTTTAATTAATTATTTATTTTTTTAGAGTACGCTGCACGATTGGTAAAACAGCGTGAACTGGTGTAATCAGTGATTTACGTATTAATATTTTTCAACATGGCAATTAGTGTAAATTACGGCGGATCCTTACATAACATTTTTGGTGATATACGATTTTATAGGCCAAACAGTGTAACGGAAGAGGTTCTTCACTTAAGAGTAGCATAAATAGATAATTATTATTTATTTTGGTAAATATGTTATTGCTTTATAAAATATATATACTATTTTTATGTTTAAAATCAAAAATCAAGCTTTCTAGTCAATAGTTCTAGTTAAAAGTAATATTTAAAAAAAATTTGTATTGTTGATGTCAGTGGGTATATTAACCGACGTTTTGTATTCAAATCCATCGCAAAAAACTTAAAAACTTAATAAATGAATTAAATGACTCATAAATCAGATAATATGAACGTTTAAGGATATTAACTTTGATAGGCCATAATATAAAGTAGGACGAAACGAAATTTAAAGGGACACAAGTAGCCCCGATGACTCAAGTCTAGTGACCCTCTTCGTGTATTTTTATTTATTTATTGGTACGATCAATGGGCTATAGCTCTTTAAAAAATATAAAATATATGACAGCAACCAAGATACATATAAAAACAGTAATAACAGTACAACATTTAGATAATATTTTATGATTAAATAAGTAAATAAAACTAAGAATAAATGAATAGAACTAGAAACAATATAGTGACTATTGATAATTAGATAAAATTGGAATTTTTTTAGAAATAATAGAGTATTAGTTTTAAAATCAACACCTGTTGAATTAAAAAAAAAATCAAGAGAGTGAGAGTTTATATTGGCTACTCTAAGAGCTCTTGGGGGAAAAGGAGAAGCTCCACTATTTGTCCTATAACGTGGAATAATAAATAAATCTAAATTGCGTGTATACAGACGAGACAAAGAACATATCCACTGAGAATATCAATAATAAGAATGCATAAATAAAATCTAGAATCTAATCCGATCCATTGAATTGTACGTCCTGCGACGTTTGGAGTACTATACACCACAAAAACCGACGTGCGCGGAGATAGTCATTTTAGTCATGAACACTATGTGAACACGTGGAAATAACAATGCGCAACGACTGACGAAATGTCACTGCAGTTGCTGGTTATAGTACGAAGATTTCTTTTCATCGGTAATCGATGCGTTTCGTTCGAATAATAAAATAGTATTGTCATCGATAATCACAGTCGCCGCTGAACACTCGAAAGATTTCTGACTCGTGCGAAGTACTTAACGCCGTAGATAGAATCGTCCTTGACTTTTTTTTTTTGTTGTTGTTGTTGTTGTTGTTATTTTTAGGAGGTTAAACATTCATTAACATTTATTAAAACGATAACAGTGACACGAACCGAATAATTGAATTATTAATCGGAATAGGTAATTACAATTTTACAAGGATATTTTATTACATATATAATAGCCGTCTGAGATTTTATCGGAACCGAAGTGCAAAAGAAGAACGCTCGTAAAAAGTCAATATTTTTTAACGCGGTCTTAAATAGCGCACTCCGGTATAATAATGAGTCTGGAAATACGATGGTAAAAAAAAAAAAATCAAAACCATATAATATTCTATCGTTAAAGCCGATCGTAATAAACGCTGTTAATTAAATGGGGGGAGAGAGGGGGGGGGGGGAAACAATAATTTAATAAAGTTTTTCAACGGACAAAGAGTTTTTTTTTCACACTAACCGCAACATAAATAATTCAAAACGCCACATAAGGTTTCGTTATAATATTATTTTCTTGTTAACTTTTCAAGACGTATGCTGCAATTATTACTTCAACGAGCTGATCCTCGTCCAGAATAATTTTACGATTTTCTCCGAACAATAGTCGCCTCTCATAACATAATAATAGTTCGTATAACGATTATCATTTAATTACACGTGAGAATGCGTAGGTACATGGTCAATTTTAAGCAACTGAACAACACGTCAAAAAAGAAAATACCCAGTCGTTGTAAAAGAAAATAAACTGCCACGCAAGACTTTAATTCCGAAACTTAAAAACCATACGAATTGAATGCAAGCAAAGAAAAATAACGTAGTAGAGTCCCTAGAAAACCAAATGACTGTAACGAATGACATCATAGTGACTATGCCGTATTAAATTAAATGTAATGAAATTAAAAAAAGAAATCTATTTTATACATAGGTATGAAAAAAAAATAAATAAAAAAATCTATGTATAGCTATATACACTACACTATATACACTATACAAGAAAAAATAAATAAATAAAATAAAACTTAGCCTGGAGTAGTATAAAAATATAAAAATATTTATATATTTTTTTGTTATATTATTTTTTTAAATGAATTTATTTATTTTATTCACATTTGTGACTTAACTAAATAGACCAAAAAGCTTAAACTAATGTCTACTTCAGTTTTATTTTTGGTTAAAAATGTTGATTATTATTATTTTTTTAATTTGCTAAACTCAGAGTCTCATATTCTTAATATACAAATAAATATAATTTCAAATGATAAAACATTTATTTTGGTGTAGGGTGACCATATTTAAGAAAATAAAATACAGGACAAAAATAATTTACATAATATTTTTAAATAAATAAGTATTTATTTATATATATATATATATATATATATATATATATATATATGTTTTTGAATCATGAAAAAGTATAATTTTTAAACTACCTATTATAGATTAAAGTTAAACACAAAAATATTATTTTGAAAAACATAAAATAACATAATTAAATTAAATTAATTTTTTGAAATTCCTTCAATTCCTTTATTCATGTATATTGTACACTTTACTTTCTAAAAAAAACTTGTTTATTCATTTTGATGGTGACTGTTATGACATATCTTCATATTGATTTGATATTTCGTATTTTTCCGAAGTAGTGATTCAGTTTAACAAAATTTAGGATATTCTAAAAGAAATGTATAAAATTCAATACCCGGCATATTCTTTAAAATGTTTTTTTACGATTAAAATTAATCTTATGGTGTCCACAAGATTTCTAGATTCCTAGATTCTTACATTGTTTTATTCAATAATTTCATTTCAAAAATTTTAAATCAACATAAGGCAAAAAACCAGATTAATATGGGACAGACTTGAAATTACGGGACAAAAAGCGTCCTTAGAGAAGTTTTTCAGGACAACAGGACACAGAGCAGAAATAAAGGACGATCCTGTATAAAACAGGACGTATGGTCACCCTATCATAACACCAGGATTTGTATGCACTTCTCTTTAATTGACATATTTTACATATTTTTGTCTTTTTTCGTCGATATAAGTGTATATTTTAGTTACATTTGAATTTTAAGTGCATATTTCACATATTTTTCAATATTGAATTTGAGTTTACTTGATAATGGACAATTTTTCCCTGAATAACTGAAGAGATTAAATATTATTTGATATTTGATTTTTTTAAATGTAACCTGAAAAAGAATAAAAGTTTTTAAAAAAACAAAATTCATAAATAATAGAAGAAGAATTTATAACATATAATATAATACAATTTTTAAATATTTTGAATTTTTACAGTAAAATTTATGTTTTATAAGAGATTATTTTAGCATTCTTGCATATTTTTAGAGTATATTCCGTAAATTTTAGAGCATATTTGGAGCATAAATGCATGCATATTTTAAGGTTTTTTAGAGCTATAAGTCCTTAGCCCTAGTTCAGACGATATGAAAATTATTAACGTTCGGTATATGCACTGTTTATATTGTTTATAACGTGTAGACGTAGAAACTCCATAATAAGATTAAGATGTAGTGTCGTTAAAAATTATTGTAGCAAGACATTTTTCTGTGCATAGTGCAATGTTTATTGCGATAATTACTATTTACTAATAAAAAATATGTAATACGCATTATATTCAGTGCCTGAATTGAGAGGGTGCGCTGGAAGACGGAGCTCCTGTGCTATTTTATAAAATTTCGAGTTCGTCCGTAAAAAATTTTATCGCACTAAAATATTTGCAATAAAATTCCCCACCCCTTTACCAAGTTTCATAAAGATGGATTGAACCAATTTTCTTTTATTTACGTTAAAATGTGTAATTTTATGTAAAACTAACGAAATATAAATAAAATGCTAACTAAAATATAATTTTAACGACAAACAGAGAACTGCAAATTATCATTTTTTTCGTAACTTTCGTTGTATATTATAAATTGTTATTGTAAGTTTTAACGTTACATTGTAACCATATTATACAGAACTAAATTACAAAAAATTTTAGCGTCTTCTTCGTAATCAATAAAATTTTATATTTATTTACCAAATAGGAAATCGTTTATAGAACACAACCATCGCCTATGCTCTATTGTACTATAAAAAAAATATGCCCTAAACCTCGTTTTATTTAATGAGAAAAATCTGTTATCGTGCCATATAGGAGCCGTATTACAAACCATCATTTAAATCAAATCAACAACAATGCCGTGAATTTTACACCACGCGTGGCTGGAATTAATTTTATTAAGGAACCATGCAGTGTTATATTATAATGTTATATTGTATCAAATTACAACATATTATATATATATATATATATATAATTTTTTTTTTTTTTAACGAACGTTGTTACTTTCTTACGCATGGTTGTTATATATTATGTCACTGCGTAAAAAAAATAAGTAGTAGTAAAATAATTTTATAATATACTCTACTAATACTTGAACAGATGAGTCGATGACAACCACTTAAATTTATGATGTACCATATCATTTATAAAGACGGTTTTATCTGCAAATATATATATTTTACCACGTTTTCGCATCAATTTTATGCTATTATACTATATTAGTACCAACATCAAAAGAGTTGCAGTGTTACCCATCTATAGATTTTCCTACAGATTAAATTAAATTTTTCGATTTTTAACCGATTTTGTTGTATTTTATTCGACGCGTATTACAATAGCCACGTAACACGGTACTACATTGCTTATTGTCAAACTGTTTATCCGTAGCACGATAGCAGTCGCAAAAATATTAAGCTGAGGTGATTTTAGATCGTGCATAAAATATTCATAAAAAATATATTAAATAACTGCTTAAAATATTGATAATTTGTCTTCATTGTGTATATTATAATAGTACTTGATCAAAAAAAAAAAAAAAAAATGCACAATAATTACACTATTAATATTATAAAACAATTACGTCAGCTGCTGTCGAGCCCACCACGGGCTTACCACCAACTCAATGGAAATTTATACATAATAGCTTATAAATTTAAATTGTTAAAATCCTGGTAGGCGGAGGTAGTCGACTGTGACTAAAAACACTGTGGTAATGTTTTAGCGAATTTATATTATTATTACTCTTTTTTTTTTTCGTTGTGACGAAAATATTATTAACATAATTTTTATGAAAGCGTTCGTGTATCGTGTAATAGATCATAATACTATTATAAACGGCCCACCAAACACAGCAGCTGCTGTTAAATAATATGTAGATCGTTTCACAGGTATCTAATAACACAACGGGTTTGGGAGTATAGAAAAGTCGTTAGCGCGTAGTAGGCAAATTACAATATTCTTATTATAATAGAAAATGATAATATTCAAAGTTTTATCAAGTGTTGAATTATTGTGTATAGCTGCAGGAGTGGCCACGTTTCATGGACCTGAAATCGACCTCTGAGTTTTTATATACATAACACAAATTCCCTTAACTCCCCCTCCTTGTATCCGTGTCACTTTTTTTTTTATTCTTTCAAATTTTAAATGCATTATGAACTATAGAAATAATTAACTTTTTTAGATTTCACACAACAAATATTTTTAATATATTTAATACTAATTATTATTACTTTCAAAATGTAAAATAGGTAATTTAAGAATCAATATTAATTATTAAGTAGTTTGAATGTCAACTTATATTTTTAGTACTCAAACTTCTATGAAAATCATTAGTTATTACTATTACTTTTTAATCATTATTTAGGACTAACAATCAACATAGTAACATTATATGCAATTGAAATCAAATGATGTAATTGTAATTAATTTTGATTTGATTTGTGAGTTAGTACAAAGAATACCCATTTTCATTTTTTTTTATTTAAAACTCGATGAAAGACTAAAAAGGGAGTCGTGATTGACTCAAAATTATATGGCGATCAACCAGCCCTGTTAAATCGGGCATTTTTGGTGTTTTTAGTGTTTAGCGTTCGTCGCGATTATGCGGTGTCGACAAGTGATAAAATAAATTTGGTGTACCTATAATACGTAAGTAAATAACCGTATATTTTTATTATTATTCGTTATTAACCGCGTTATCGGTTGGAAATTTAAAATAAAAAAATACTGAAACATTATTTTTGCCCTGAGGCTAAACGGACAAGCCGTTAATTCGTGACGGTTTATTAACGATTACCGTGGGTTTGTGTGACGACAAAAGGGAACCGATACATGTGTACGCGCAACGCATATAATATACCTGTGTACACGTATTTCCCTCGGTTGCACGCATGTTCTCTAGTTTAAAACGTATTGAATACAAAGCATTTCATGGTGAATACGACGACGACGACGTATCCACACACACAATATACCGTCGAATACCATCGTGGAGTCATCTAATAGTAATAATAATAATAATAATAATGCCTATAATGTCCGTATTTTATACGAGACGAAAACACGAGACAAAATTCAAAAATAAAACATAATAGTTATGTATATATACTGTCACATATGCACCCTATCACAAAACAACCAGATAAAAAAAAAAAAAAATAGAGTATCTTTGTAAGACAAAGTGTAAACTATCAAGTTCAATATAAAATCAGCGTAGAATATTTACCCCTATCGTCATCATACCGACAGAAAAATGAGTATAATAATTATTAGAAGTAATTGTAATTATAGAAATTATTTCTATACGTTAAAATTGTCCTATTGAACTCGCTTATTGATCTGTTCGATATCAGCTATTCAATATGCTATTCAATATTCAATTTTCATAACCAGAGACGATATTTCATTTTTTCTGAGAGTGGGGCAAAAATGTTGACAAATATTATATGAAATATATTTTAGGCCACGGGCCACCACTTCAGCTGTACCAAAATTTACCAGTCCATAAAAATCCTAGGTGAAGCAAAGGTATCCGTGTACACCCTCCTTCCAAATAACGCAGCCACTGGTCCAAACTCCAGATTTCAATCGAATTACACAAAGTCACACAAAAATGGTTTAAAATGTGTCAGAAAATTGATAAATAAGATTGTGAACCGATTTGTCAACTCTTGTCTACTCTTAATTTTTACAACGATGCTAATATTTTTTAATTTTTTCTTTTTTTCTGTGAACTCTTTTTCGTATGGATCTACTTGTCCAAAAGTCTCGATCAGTAACTTTTTGTAACCGGATTTGCCTCTAGTTGGTACTATAGAGAGGTCATTTTTTATGAAAACGTTTCGTAGAAAGTGTCTTCGATTTCCTGAATCTAATTATTACATTTTATACCGAACGCTCAAAATTGATTAGGAGTTTGAGTCTCCCCCTGAAATATTTTTCCACTATAAGCCCTGTCATCGCTACGCTTTTCAGCACCATCGTTTCGCTCCACCCAATTTATATGCGTTCCCCTCAACTGGCTGTGCAACGTGGCGACAATACGGTTTGATAATGAGTAATTATTCTGGGGCTTTTATTTCCTACCACCGGGACTTTTTTCTCGATATTCTTTTTTTATTCCGGAGCTTATTTTTCTACTACCAGGGCTTTTTTTGCCAGATTCTTTTTTCGGAGCCTTTTTTCCGAATATCAAAGGTACAAGTGCTCGTATATGAATAAATACATTTTTGCATAAACTTATGCTGTTTTTGCTACCACAAAAACTTACATGGTACTGTAAAACAAATAAAATCTTGTAAACCTACGATGTTTGATGGCAATTCTTAGAAATTTGGGCCCCAGTCATGTTGTCGTTTTCAGTTATCTAATGGGGTTTTTTTTCTTAGTGTGAGCTTTTTTCACTAATGAGGAGTTTACTCTTTTTGACTACAGCAAAACTCAAAATTAAAAAAACACATCAATCGGAAACTCCGTTAAACGTTCGTAAAATTATTTTTGCGAAAATATCCCACGAGTTGTACACGAATATAATTTTCTAGTAAAAGACATTTTCCGCAAAACCTCTTTGTTATATTGTACGTATAATTTACTTTGATGTACGACCGATGATGATGGTGCACCCCACAATATTCGAATTTCGATCGAAAACGTTTTGTGGGATAACAATAAAATATTATATTATTATTATTTATTTTTTTTTTTTTATGTACCATCATTGTCGTATACATAGGTACACCTACATATATATATATATATTAAATGCACGGGGAATTAATTAACTAAAATCAGTGGGGACTGGTGACGGGGGCCCGGAAGTGCGTGTCACGCAGTGTTACCGGTAGAACAATTAAAAATATGTTACGGTTCGCGGAGCACATCTGTTCTACGTTTCCTATACATTATGCATAATACCAACATATTATATATATATATTATTATATTATGTGTGTGCACGCGCGCTTACTCTCAAATACTCGCGGTCGAGACGTAATTAATTCTAGACTACTATAGAGCAATAATAACAATAATAATAATAATATATGACCAACAGTCCTGGTTTAATCGACGATTCTGATGGGCCGCCCAAATATGAGACTGTTCTTTTTCAAGTTTCCCAATATTTATTTATATACATATATGTTATATTATAAATTTATTATGTTTGTGTGTGTGTGTGTGTTTCATACATCAACTGAAACGACCGACACGACACGTATAGGTTTTATAAATATAAAGAACGCGACAAACAAATTATTATTCAAATCTGTTTAGTGTTTTGGGGTTAATTAGGCACTGCTGCTAGCAAGCTGTCCGATATAATATTATATTTGGCTCCGAATAGCGCGCGCGCGCGACGTGTTGCTCGTTTGACGACAAATTACACCCGCCGCCGCTCGTCTGCTCGTTCAAAATTCACTGTGTTTATAATAACCAGACAGACACGACTATGCCGCACAGTGGCGTTGTTATAGCCACACGGTGAGCCAATAAATTTTTCCCGTGTGTGTATCCGATAGCGTTAAAAAACTAAATAACAATTAAACACAAACGCGCTTCTTTTGTCTCCGTTGGAAAACGATAAAGTATATAATGTATTATATTATTATTAATCCTCGTACCACGAGCTAAACCGGAAACAATTTAACGAACGCAATCACATTTATTATTTTATGATTAAAATAATTAATGATGACGACAGAAGCTTTCACTTAATTAGATAACGCGTGTGTGGTGAATAGCTAACAGTAGTATTATTATTGTTATTTTTCGTAACGAAATTCTTTTAAACACTTTACATTACAAGTACTTAATACTGTACAACATAGGGGGGGGTCGATTTTTTTTTCTTTGGGGGAGGTGGAGAGTGGCAACCACCGGTTGACAACACTATAACATTTGCCTCACCCTATACAATTATAAAAGTCGGTAATGCTTTACCTCTTTTTTTATAATGCCAAAATATCAACACATCAAATTTAATTTATTTTAAAAGGTGTATAATGTATTAGTTACAGATTTCATGTTATCTTGGTTAGGTTAGATTAGTCCATAAAACCAAAATTAAAACATAAGAAATAAAACTTAATATATTTTGTTATTGGAATCCGTCTTTTATTTTATTTTCACTATATCTATTAAATTTAGTTTTAAAATACCATTTCTATTCATCATACATTATTATTTCTTATACTATTATTATTACCATTATTTATGCTATTTTATTTATTTAGTTGTATTTGAACATTATTGTACATTAATAAACGTAAACATTGTTAGTTGATTTTAGTTGTATATAATATGTATATGAGTTTAACACTATACTAAACTTATCAATTAATCGCCATTTACAAATACATTTTAATTACAACAAAATTCGTTAACTGCAATAAAAGTCAAACAAAATTTGAAATTAATTCTCCTCAGGCTCTGGTCGTATTAAGCGTTTCCTACGTACGTTATTATAATTATTAATTTATATTAAAACTAAAAACGCGCGATTCGTATGTTTTTGGCTTATAATATAGACATATTATTTTGATGTACAATTTTCAATCGTACAAATACACCATAAAAATACACCGGGTCAAAAACTGTGTAATTGCGTTAATACCGCCCGTTTGTCCCCCTTTTAAAGACTTTTAAATGTTTTCGGTCACGCATGTGGACAAGAAAAAGTACAGTGTCATCCGTGATAAGTGTATATTATTTTAACGTTGTTTTTTTTTTTTGTTTTTTTTTTAATGGTCTCTTGCCCGCGCCACGTCCGTACCTCGGTGTATTTATTACGAATTAAAATAATTGCTTGTAAAACCAATTGTACGTATAAATATTCCACATAATATGAGTAGGAGTGAAAAGGGAAATAATTTTCAAACGAAAACATAAATGTTACAAAAAAATGTTGGCAGGCGAAATCGAAATGAAGCTCATAAATATACTTCATTTAGTTTCAGCCTATGATGCAATAGTTAAAGAAATAAATAACACACTTTAGTATTTTAAACTATTGGCTATTTTTAGCGGTTTTTCATGGCACTAATGAAAAAAAAAAACAAAGGAATAATAATAAATATTTTAATACATTTTTACACACAAAACGGATAATTATCATATAACATAATTACATTATTTAATTACAAACACGATGCGTCAAAGAAGTTGTATAACGTTATTAAAAGGACGCCCGACGTTTAGAATCAAGTTTGTCGTGTAATAACAGACAATTAATGTCCACGAATAAAAAAAATTCGAAAAAAAAAACGGATACATGGATTGATGACTTATTTAATATCGCTTTATTTATTTATTTTGCCGGATGTCCAACTGAAATAGATTCTCTGCTCTGATTGGGGGCATTTTTTAACTGAATTTTTATACATTAATATATGTCACGTATGTCACATGCATTCGGCGGGAATGGGAAGGAATTGAAAAATGTGCGAAAATTAAAATGCTGATTTTTCGGAATGTTACGTGCGCGCGTTAAAGACGTGTGTAAAAAAAAAAAAAAAACCACTACGTACTTCTCTATACGAAATTATTATACTAATTAGACGGATAAAAAAAAAAAACACACAAACACTCATATCATATAGACAGACAGACACGCACGAATTAGCTACACATAGCCCATTAAACCGAATAACATAACAACAAACACAAACACACACACACACCACGACGACGACGAGGAGTAAAAAGATAGAAACTACTAATATTTCAGACAAACGCATTGCGTATACACGTATTCTGTATAAAATACACGATAAATATGTATATATATATATATATATAACTTAATAATAATAATAATAATAATGTTACCATCACACGACGGCCGGATACATCATTAAAACCCGCGTCGTTGATACACTCATGTGAATGACAACTACTAAATATATACACGAACGCATTCTTCTGTTTTACTTGTGTGTGTATGTGTGTATATATATATTTATATTTATATATATTTATACGTACAAGTGTGTGCGTGTGTGTGTGTACAAGAAGTCGTGGTGTCATAACCCGCGCGCGCGCGCAGTGGCTTCCATTTTATTTGTCTTTTTTTTTTCCATCGTCGTCGTTTGCTTATATATTCCTGGATCCCTTATTACCGTGAGTTATGACCATGTGCGCCGCCGCCGCCGCCGCGTTGAAAAATAAATTATGACCCTGGTCCCGCCCGAAGAACCCCGCGGTGGCGACGAAACGCGCGCCAGTTTTTTTAATGAACCCGCCAGTTTAAGACCGTTGAACACTCCGCTTAAATCATCCGTGCGCCGTTTTTTTTCTCGCGAAACGCGAGCGCCACACGTGCACGCACACGGCGGCTTCGTCGTATAGATATGGAATGAATCCTGTTTGTTGTTAGGACCGGAAGAAAAGGGGGAGGAGTGATTAAGGGAGGGACGAAACTCACCCGTGTCACAACGTGTCCGTGATAATCGTGTGATTTTTGGAAAATTTGACACGTGAATATTACTTAATGAATAAATCACGCAGGTATGAGGGTGCACATATAACAATTCAATATATTGTTTTTAGGGTGGAAAATTGTGTACCAGTTTACTCATACGTAATTCAACTTATATTCGTGTTTTGGTTAAAATCAATCGTGGCAATTTTTAACCATAGGAGCTAAACACTTCAACACAACCACCAAGTGTATCCTACGCGACGAGCGAAGAATACCCCCGGTGTGAAATATGTCCCACTTTTTTGTCTACAAGATTTAAGATTTTCTTAAATGACGGCCACTACTACTTTAACTTAATTTTCTAAAAGAGAATATTGTTTTCTGACATTTTGAAGACCAAATTATTTTTGACTGGGAGGTTAAGAATTATAAATATTTAAGCTTTAGAGTAGCTGAATAGCGGCAATATTGTTTTTGTGGTGTACCCCCCCCCCTTTGCTTCTCCACTCCGATACTCCAAACTTAAAACGTTTATTACTCTTCAAATATTAGTCGAAGAGACGCCTTCTAAATTCCGAATAAAGGAGTGTAAGGAGTGTACCTATTGGTTAAAAAATAATATTCATATTGAAAGTTTAAAAAAATATTTAAGATCAGAAATACTTGTACGATAAATTTTTAAATTGTCTGGGATTACATAATACATATTATAAATATAAATATTTTGTATTACTTTACCAAAAAAAAAAAAAAAAAATGGCACTTGGGAGATGCCTTTAACCTACCCCTAAGATACATCTTTGGTTGCAGTATGCGTGTCAAAAAAGTTTACTATGTATCATTAACGATCACACCAATAGCTGATAATAATGACCACAAACACGTGTAAATCATATTGTTTTTTCGCACGCTTTATAAAATATAATATTTGGC
This sequence comes from Stegophylla sp. TES_Ste_2020, assembly GCA_025469315.1. NCBI lineage: Eukaryota > Metazoa > Arthropoda > Insecta > Hemiptera > Aphididae > Stegophylla > Stegophylla sp. TES_Ste_2020. The sequence continues at coordinate 75,948 of JAIPRM010000063.1, forward strand.
CATACACGTTAAAGGGACAAATTAATTGGCCGATTGTCACGGCCAGGGCGCGATGATAATGACGAGACGTACACGCGCGCACACACATATTCGTAGCCCAAGGCTCAAGGTTAAACCAATGACCTCACCCGCGTGTGTCTTTTCCTCGCCAAGGATATTAACAATAATAATAATATTAACAATAATAATAATAATAATAGTAACAATAATCGAAATTTCTGATAGCTTTAAGGTACCTAGCAGCAGTAGTAGTAGTAGTAGTCGTCGGGGATCGGTACTTTGTTAAGCGTTTTCCATTAATGACTATAGAGCGGCGATAAAGGTGGCGGCGGCGGCGGCGGCGGCGGACCATCAGGTGTCTATCTATATACTATATAATATAACGTGATGAATTTTAATTGTGATGTGCCACTACAATGAGAATGCCGCCGCCGGTAGCGTTGTTTTGTCCAATTCAATCACATGATGCGATAATACATACACACACACACACACACACCCGCACGCACGCATAATAATAACATAATATGAATATTGGATGGATACTGCTGATGTTGCTAACGCGGAGCGCAGAGGAGTCTTTATATAAATTTTTTTTTTTTTACGAGTAACATTTTATTATAAGGTGATGACAAAGCTTGCGACACGAGCGCATAACCACAACAATAGCAATAACAATAATAATAACGTGTAAGTGTTCAGTGTCTGCCTAAAGTATTTTTAAATAAGCAGTAAAAAAAAAAAAAAATTTATGTACTACGCACGTTGAGTGGGATTCTCTTGACGGGTGTATTGAATTTTATTAAAGAAACGATAAATCATTTCTTCAATAAAACAATATTCTGAACGAAGGAAGTTGATAATATAAGGAAAAAAAAATGCAAAAAATTCGGGGAGTGCCGAGCTGGAATCGAACCCCGGTACTGTCGCGTGATAGGTCGGTTCCGTTACGATTACGCCACAATACATTACTTGACCTTACAGGTGAAATAGTAAGTATTAAAATACGTGAACAGTAAATTCGAATTCGTCAACAACACAGGGTTAAACCACGATTTCGTGAAACATCCTGTACAGGAATTAAAGTTGACAACGTAATTGATTTGTTTGCGACCCTCGGAAAATGTTCCCCTAGTCTTGTTAGTTTTGGATTTATTATACCGAAATTATACAAAATCGGTTTTATGAAAATCTTGTTTTCAACATATTTTTACTTTTTTTTACTAAATTTTTCCGCAGGTTTTCCGAATTTTCAAGAAAATTATTGAACATTTTGAAAACGGACCCCTTTAAAAATACCATTATTATTTATTATAAAAAATATTACAATAAGTATTCATATTATCTATTTTTGTTTTTAGGTTCGAAACTCTGTGCAGGTAACCAATTAGATTACCGTGGTCAAATATTAAGATTTAACCCTTCGGCGGATTTATTTTATCACGGAAAATCGATCACTCGAATTTTAATTTATAAAAAATATCATTTTTTATAAGGGCATCATTCATAATACACGAATACTACAATTTTAAATTCTAAATTGCTTTTTAAATATCGCACATGCGTTCGTTCCCTACAAAAAATACTATCAAACCACCTCTGGAATGATGTACTTCATACATCTACTTAAGATGTTAAGTTATATCAATATATTGTGCGTACATAATATGTTTAATTATCATTGCATAAAAATAACATAATATTTCAAATCAAGGTACTTTATATTATACCCTTAACTCAGTTAACAAATATCAATATTTCAATGCAATACGTGTAAATAAAAATCGATTTCAATTCATTTTTCTTCGTTTTGCTTTCATTCCACTGTCGAATTCCGAAGCTGATCCAATTTTTTCTGATTTTCGTTTTTTGAACAGAGGACCACTGTCAGTTTTAGGTATTTTTCTTTGATTTCTGCGAAAACAATTGAAAAGACAATCAATTAACAATTGCTTATTACATATACATACTAATTTCACACAAGTTATAGTATAAAATAACTTCACTACTAATTACACTTTTATATACTATCATCAAAATAGGTAATTTTAAAATTACAACATTTACAAATGTATTTTATCGTACTCTACTATCCAATCGAAAATGCCGTCTGAATAAAAATGACGATTTTACTTCAACCTTGTCTGGTTTAATAAAAATATTACTCGACGTCCATATACTAGTAAGCCCATATATCAGTGAGTATGACCACTGGTATCGTCATTTCTCATTAGTTCATGTACTTTTTTAATGGTAAAATTTCGTCCAAACAATATTATCAAATATAAAAATCCGAACATACTTCGCACGATGGGTGTTCTTCATACGGTGGGTGGGATTCTCTTGACGGGTGTATTAAATTTTAAAGAAACGATAAATCATTTCTTCAATAAAACGATTTTGAACGAGGAAAGTTAATAATATAAAAAATAAATGAGAAAAAAAAATGTTAGAAAAATGTCCAAAATTTTTTTTTCATATTTTCAAAATTTTCTTGCGCCAAAATCTTTCTTATATGATTTTTTATCAATGTATAATTTTCATATAGTTCGGATCAAAAAATGATGATTTCCCAGTCGTTTTTGACTAATTTTGGGTAGTTTTTTAAAAAAAAAAAAAAAATGAAGAATTGAGAAATTCAAAAAATGACCTCTCTAAAGTACAATCTAAAAGCAAATCCGGTTTCAAAAAGTTACTGATCGAAACTTTTGGACAAGTATTTCCATACCAAAAGTTGTACACAGAAAAAAAAATAAAAAAATAATAAAAAAATAAACATCATTGTAAAAACACTAGCTTCTTCACTTCGTTCAGAATCTAAAAAAACAATTAATTAAATTAATAATTTTTTTTTTTTATTATTATTACTCAGTATTATTAATCTTTAAACATCGTATTTTGTTTTATTAATCATCAAATTATTATTATGAAATGTTATTGTTTTATTACTGATAGACAAATAACATGATGTGCTGATAATAATGTTGGGACGAAAAATTGAAAATTATGGCGCTGACCGACTCATATCCGTAACCGCATCCAGAGGTCCGATGGTCACTCTCTGACATATAGGGCTTTCTAACCATATATATTGTAATAACCATGTACGATATGCAAATTATGTGTGTACGAGACGCTGCATGCAAGGAGCCCACCAAAACGCATAGAACAGCTGAAGTTAGATTAGAGTTACACGACATTCATACCTCAATTATTGTCAAACGGCCCGTAAACGATTTTCGGTTTTTCTCATGGGCAAAGTAAACTAAACTCCGGCGCGTTGTCCGATTGACGATCGCGAGAGGCCAAAGCGAATTTAAATTGTCCGTACAAAATAACCGATTACTTGGAATAATAATGAAATACAAAACCCCAGTGGTGGCGTGACCTAATTTATAATTTCTCGCACTCTCACGACAAACGCTAATCACTGGGCACAATTTGTCTTCGTCGTACACGCCCTCCACGCCACCGGACCCGCACTGCTGCTGCCGTGGTCCAACGTGTACAAAATCAATTGCGACATCAAGCAATCGAAATTGAACAAAAATATTACACAATACTTTAACATTATACACGTAGAAAATAATCGATTTTTGTTCGTTTTCGTTTGTTTTTATTTGTATTAATTTTCAACTCATATAATGGCCGTCGAGAGTTTCATAAACTATCCTTATCACAGTCAACTCTACTCGTCTCATTTACATATTTTCCTAACAACAATAAAAACATTTGATATAAAATACGCAGAATAGGATATAAAGGGCAAAGGATCTTTGAAGTAAGGGGACCATTCACCAGGAGGGTCAATCTCTAGATCTGTGCGAGTAGTTAGAGAGGGGGAATTTGTTCCAAATTTGAATCAACCCTAATGCGGTTGATTTAACTATACGTGACTATTACCAATAACCGGAGTAAAACTGTAAATATTAATTTACCTTCTCTTATTAATAATCATTAATCACGAACATCTAACATAATATTTGATTTACAATTTCAATGTGATGCCACCCATCACATTCTAATCTCAACTAATATATATAATATATATTTCACAACCACATAAATATTATAATATAATATGCATAATTTTTATAATAATATAATATATAACGATGTCGTAGTACGCAGCCGATTGCTATTTCTATCACAGAGTGGTAAATACATAATATAATAACGTACTGTATGATTATGTACCTACGTACGTTATGGCATAGATTATCGGGTGAAGATGAGTTGTGAGGGCAGGGGTTGCCACAGAGGTCCTTTTGTTCTAGATCCAATAAGACATGTGATATCGTCAAGATACAGTTGAGAAATTAATGGAGAACGTCTCTCGAACAATAAATGACTGTTTTGAAAGGCTTTTGTTGTCGTGTGTTATGTGCGGAGTATGTGAATGCGTGTGAGCGATGTGTTGGCCATCATTATTAACTCAACAGGGATTAGCACAACAACACCCTATAATATACTGCTTTTACATATACCGTATAAATGTTCTTATATTTATTTTTCAAATGTTTCTATTTTTATCGGTTCATTTTTTTTCTTTCTCATGCTGTTTAGTATTATTCCAGAACTCTATTATACTTAAAGAAAAGGCAGGCGACATGCAACACAACGATCATTTATCAACAATTTGCACATCTCACGTTTCCAAAGTAGGTACATATACGTCCGATTTATGAAATCGGACGTATTCCATCCAAAACATGCAGTAATAATATAATATAGGATCAAATGTATACAGTATTAATATTTATGTACATAAAATACTTATCATCATATTATATTAATATATTATGTGATTGTGTATTATTCTTTTTTTCTTTTCAGTTATAATAGAAATCCTCAACGATTGTAACATACATTTAAGATATTAATAGATCACGTATCTTCATAACATTATAAAAAAATATAATATAATCTAAAATACATACACCATGAATATTTATCACAATAATTTATCTTAAGTAGAACTTAGTTGACAAAGCGTAATTTTTCAAACAAATGATAATCAAAGCCTGGTTAGACTGAAATACAGTTGATGTCCAATTTCAGAGAAAAATATTATTACCATCAAAATTTGTTAAGTACAATTGGACGCAAGATATATATACATACCTGATACATAAAAAACATATTATAGAGATAAACTTTACGAAATGTATAAGATATATTTTTAAAAAAACCGGACATACAACGCACTATAGGTATTTCGTTCTTCGGATCAGATACTCTTGGTGAGTGTGTAAAATTTTAAAGAAATAATAAATCATTTCTTCATTAAGACTATTCTGAACGAAGGAAGTTAATAATATAAAGGACAATAATAATTGTCATTTTCAACACAACCACCAAGAGTATCTGACCCGAAGAGCGAAGAATATCCGTGGTGCGAAGTATGTCCGACTTTCCTAGTAATAACTAATAGGTATGACTTTCAGTATTTTAATTATAAATAATAAACAGTTATAGAAGTTAAATAAGTACTGAGTTTTTTATTTAAATTATAAATAAGAATAATAGATTACTACCATAGTTAAAGCAAAACAGTGAAATAGAACTTGGTAAACTTTAGTAAAATACTATTTAATTCACCGATCAATTATTATATTGACAATCAATGATGTAATCATTACTTTAACTTTTTAGCAAACACTATTTATACACTCTAGCATATTTTCTGGTTGTTCAAAACACAAAAGAGTATATTAATTAAGGTGCAATGATATATTCTTATTTATTATTATGATCCACAACAACAATAATGCGCTCACAAATTTAAAGAACAAAATTTTTCTAAAATTTATTGATAAACTGAAGTATGGAGGCCTAAGATGAGTGAAAAAAAAAACCATTGTCTCGGCATAATGTTTATTAGTCGTCAACAAAAGAGGATCGGAAAAAGGCCCCCGAACCATTTTAATCATTATAACACAATTGATGATGATAGTAATGATAATAATAAGTGAGGCAGCAGTTAATAACGTGTCTATCTGCTGGTGTATAATATGTATCAAGTTTTACTACAATAGTGAGCGAGCGAGTATGTGTGTATCAAACAAAAGGGTGTGATGCGGCGATAATGATGAAAGGATTTTGTCAGACGGGAGCTGCGACCGATAAACACAGGACCGATGGGGGGCAGACTATGAGAACCCCTGCAGCTACCAGAATTTAAAAACCTTCTTCGTATATCCTTTTTGTGTTTTATTTTTTCCTTGCATGTCTTAAACAATAAGATTGTTGTTCGATTATAATCAGTGTGCGTCGAGAAATTAATAAGTTTTTAAATAGCGTCGACCCCGGCGGCCGAAACGAATTTTAAATCCAACTCCGAGAATCAAAAATATCACATGAAAAAAAAAAGCACGCTCGATTGTAACAGGGCTATGAAGACTTCTAACGTACAACCTCGAATATTACTGAGCGCAACCATAAAATAGTTTTAATAACACAATTTCGCCTGCAAACGAAATATACAGTTTAAGTAAACATAATGAACTGCACCTATATAAGATATTATATTATATAGATACCACATTCTCTGGTTCAACAGCCATACAGTGTTAGTAAACTACATTTCCGTAACACTGCAAATTACACGGCCCGTTGTTACAGTGGAGAAAATAGTCCCTGAGATAAAAACGACTGGTAATTTGTCAGTGAAAATTAACAAGGGAAATTAAGGAAAATAATTTAATGGGCACTGTAATTTTGCCAAGAAATAATTGAAACACATTTCGAAAGATTTATTCGGCCATAATTAATGTTTTGTTGTACCTATCAAATTGAGACAAATAATTTAACTCGGAAAAACATTTGTCTTTCTTTGTGTTCTTTCCTCAATAATTCTGAACTATTAATAAAACAAGTATAGTGAGCAGAATACGCTCACAAATGTATTATTCATTATTTATTAGTGGAACTCTATACACCAGCGAATATCGATATTTTTTTAACACTTTAATTACTCTATTAGCATAACTTAAACGTATTATAAGCGTTACAGTGAAATTACAAGGACAGATGCCATAAGTTAATGGACTGATGATTATAAACACATAATCAAGTTCGGAAAATTATAGTTCCATTACTTCCTGAAGAGTTGCCAGCATGTCTTTAAGGGGAATGGCGAATCAAAGGATTAGGGTGAAAGTTACTTTAAAGGATAATTCTGTAATATCCTTTAGTAACTTGTTTTAGAAAACTTAGAAATATAAATATAATGATAAACCCGTGCGTATGTGTATTGATGCATCACTATAATATAGTGATGGATCAAATTAGGAAAATTAGTCTAAGAACCTAACACACTTAAGGGCCGAACACCGAACGATTGCGAATTCGTTTAGTTATCGTCGTCTGATCAAACATAATACACGAAGCGAACAAGCAAACGAACGCCATTCGTTCACTGTTCGGTCCATAAGTATGGACACGACTTAAGGGGACATTTTTTTAAAACTATAATCGTACGTACAATCGGTAATAAAACCACATAATAGTTTCTTACGGTATAAATATAGTAAAAGCCGAAAATAAAATATGTTAGAACAAAAAACTAAGCACTTGTTTAGTTCATTAACATTCTAATTAGTTACTATAAATACGGTTGTACATTCGTAAAATAAATAGAAGATGTAAAGTATTTTAGTTTTTTAGAATTCTGGTGGGTGTTGATTAATGTAGCCACGATCATATTATAAAAATGCTTTTTTTCGCACATGTCTTAATTTAAATATATTATTGTATATTACAGTATTCGACAAAAAAATACAATGTAAAATTAATGATAATTTAACAACAAATGTCACTAGACTTCTAACCGTAACTATTGGCAATTTTCAACACAATTCATTGAATTCGAGATAGACACTACTTTTTAAAGAGAATTTAATCATAATATAATATTCTTCATACGGAAATGTTAAATGTATGCAACCAAAGTATTATGTTACACATCAAATTATTTGAATACTTTCATTTATGTTTAGAGAGGACCCACCTATAATATATAATATATTATAGCCATGGTAGGAAAAGACATGAAAAATGTTCCAAACGTCCTTGAAGATTATATGGCGCATATGCAGTTACATAATCGGGAAACCCAAGGCGCACATCCAATCGGTAATTGGTCTGAGCCAAATAATTGGATATCTTATTGTTGTTTACCCTTCCCTCCTCTGTACCCAAAGCCACGATTTTCCAGCTGAACCGTTCTTACAATAACAATTGACCTGTAACCAAAATCTTTTCAAGAACGCATCGTCTAGGCATTGTTGTCGCAAACTGTAGAACTAATAACAAAATAAATAACAATTGGATCCTATATAATATTTTAACTTACGAAGACAAGATTTAATAGATCATTTCAAAAACTGTTTCATCTCACAGCCGGAAAATTAAAAAAATAATCTTGCAACGCAGTTTAAGGATAGTGTATTATGTATGAAATATGTTATTACATCATATTATATCAATAATATGAACCGTACAATAACACAATGTAATTTTTTCATTTTAAATTTCATTATATTCAATAATTTTTTTAAACAAATTTAATTTTCGTTGATTATATAATTTATTATAAATATAACATAGGTAACCGATACGAACATAATACATACATAAAAAGAATAAACAATAATAAACGTTCAAATTATACCCAATGTAATAACAATGTTTATTGTAAAATAAAACAAAGTATTTACATAGATAAAGTATACTCAGGGCCACCCAAAGGGAAGAGGGGATGATAAACCTTGAGTACAGGGGCCCTATTTTAATGGCCTGTGGGTCCGTTGAAATTTATTTGTAATTTTTGAATTTTTAGTAGAAATACTTATTTTATATTAAATAATATAGTAAAATATCATTTGATGAAATATATATATATATATAAATATACATATATATATATTAAGTAATTTTGATAGTTTAAAATGCGGGTTAACCATTGATTACCTAGAAATTATTGTGGTCGCAGTTACGATTAAACTTACATGATCTTTTATCTATGGAGAATGAATTGGCTTTGATAATCAATTTGGACGGTATAATTACTGAGTTCTGAGCTCAAAGCCCGCAAAATACAATTTTAACTTAAAAACAATATATTAAAAAAAAGTGTGTACTTCGCTCGTCGGGGAGTTTTTCGCACGTCGAGTGCGATTCTCTTGACGGGTGTATTGAATTTCAAAGAGACGATAAATCTTTTCTTTAATAAAACGATTCTGAATGAAGTTAATAATATGAGAAAAAAAAATGCAAAAATTCGGAGTGCCAGGCTGGAATCGAACCCCGGTACTGTCGAGTGATAGGCCGGTTCCGTTACCATTGCCATTTTATAAAATGTTTCAACAGATTATCTTTGTTTTTGAATAAAATATTGAAAATTATGAATAATGATTTCTTTAAAGTATCACTTGTGTGATTTAAGGTCTAAAAATTACCTACTGTTTGAAACTTTAGACAAATATTTCAATACGAAAAAGTGTTTCCATAAAAATAAAAAACTTTTTTTTGCCTTTATAATTAGACACTTATTTTTTGGTTTTGGGAGGAGTTTTAAGGGCTTCAACCCCCTAAACCTTCCCCGTAATTACGCCACTAAATAAAAAATGTCTAGAACAAATTTATCTTTGTTTTTTTCGAAATTAAATAATTAATGTGCAAAAAAAAATATGTATATTACGGTGAATATAAATCATTTTGTTTTCTATCACCCAGTTAATGTTTACATTGAATTTCCGAACTGTTCGTTTAAAAAATAAATAGTGTCGGCATTACAATGAAATATCCTTCCTTCTTAGTCAGGAAAACAAATTAAGAGTAATTTTTCAGTAAGCTGAACACAATAATCATACTACCATAATTTACACAATGGAAAGTGGATTGTTCGAAGAAAAACCGTTCCATTTTCACACTTTTGCTGTCGTCCTTTGTGTTCAAAATCGATTATCACACACTTCGGAACAATCGGGCACTTAAGAGAAAAACGGTGCAAATCTTCCGGCCAGAATATGATGAATATTTGTTAACTTCCAATTCAGTTTCCAGTCAAATAGTAAAGCCATAAACACTAATTCAGTACCGTGAAGATTTAGATTGTTAACATCCTCCTCTCACATTTCTTTCTATTCTTTCTGAATAGTAGCAGTAATGTAAAACTATAATAAAACTATACAAATTTTAGTTTATTTGAATACCTTTAGTTTGGCACCAAGCTACATAACCTACAAATAATTTTATTTAAATATGTCCAAGGTCTAATCGCTTATTACTCCAAAATTTTTGATTAACACACAAAATATATTTATTTATTACAAATATTAAAGTATCTACTGCAATTTGATTACCTTGAATATAACATGACATAACAAACAGTAATTTATAATGAAACGTTTTAAGGCCAAAAATAGTTTCACTTAACGTCCACAACACTAACCAACACTAACAATCGTATCTTATGAATCAATTACCAGAACTAAAGAAAAAAAATAACTACAAAATAAACTAAGGGTTTTATTTTCAATAACAATTTTCCACTCCACCAGACCTTAACAATATTACACCTCTGGTTAACTGGACAAACCGTGAGTAGCTATGAAAAATCGGTTGAAATTGTACAAAAATCAGTCAAGAAATTATTCACCGTTGTTTAGTTATTATTCAGTTATTGCGCTATGTTACTTAAATCTAAATTAAAAACTAAATTTTAAAGTTTCATAAGTTCATTTAGTTTGATTTTCAAGTCACAAAAAATTAATGCTTTTAAAAATATATATTAAATAATACAATGGTGTAATGACAAAGGGAAATCAAGGGGGGGACATTGGGAGATTTTAACACATCAGAAAGGATGTTGTGTAAAAAAAATTTAAGAAACACTGCTCTAGAACCAACGAAAAATTAATTTCAATACGCCATCCTGTTGAAATATTCAGTGATACCTGGAGTATGAACACACTGCTCTAAATACTCATGTTTTTCTGTATAACTTCATAATTATGACACAAAAACATAATAAAACCACTGAATGATAAACCCAAAAACAGTGCATGCATAAGACCATGTATAGAAATTACTTTGAAATGTATTTAAATAAATTTTTGTAGTTTTATTTTAATTTTTCTTAAACTTTTTTATACATATTACCCTCTTCAAAAATGAATGTTTAACATTCTCTTAAGTTTATATACAAAATTAATGTAATATTCTATACGTATCTCATTGTATAACACTTTAACTATTGAGTATAGAATTTGAACATGATCACTGCACAGTATGCTATATATATTTGGTACATAAAATTTAAATAACCAGCACATAATATCTTTAATATAAGAGTATTAAAATAATAATGATTATTAAAAAAAGTAAATTCTTCCATATTTACTCTCAAATGAGTACAACTATTTTGAAAAGATTGTCCAAAAATATATTTTTTTGTTAAAACTTTTGTTAAATTCAATAAATTAAGGAGTTTTGTATACAGCATATTTTTGATTGTAAATAATTTCTAATTACAAATTAATAAATAAGCTTCACTTACTTCATTCTAGGATCTTTTTTCGGTTTACCAATTCCTCCAATTATTCTCGGCGCATCTCGAATAGCAAAACTTTTAGCATAATGTCCAAGATGGCAATCCTTAAAGTTGAAAACTTCCCTACTACTTTTTGGGTAACTGGCATATGATCTAACCCAAGACTTGAACGCTATATAATGGAAATAATAAGTATCTATTTCATTAATAAATAAAACATAAAATTTCAACACAATGAACATTTATGTGATAAAAATAATTCCAAGAAAAGATCATTTAAAATTATAATTTACTTTTACTACAATAATACTACTTAATAATAATACATAACATTTTTTGTCCAGTAAATAAATGGTTACTAATCATTATGTGAAATCTATTATATTGTTTTAATAAAGAAATTCATAAAATTTAAATTATTTTATTTTCTCTGCATTTATCAAAGAAAATGTATTGCATTAAATTTTAATAAAATACTCTTATACAAAAAGTGGCTACAAAAAATGGCAGCTACCTGTCATCACCCCCCCTCCCCCAGATACCACTCACTGCGGCAATAATATATTAATAATTAATTATAGTTATAAAGCTTATTTGTATTGTAACATTTTTAAAGATTTAGGAAAAGTTCAGTAAAAATTTAATAAGCGTTACATCAAAAAATCCCTTGGTGAGAACTATTTTAATATGTTTTTATGTTTTACAAATCAAAAGTTCTTACTACACTTAACCTAAGAAAAGAAAAATAAATTCTAGATAGTATTTAACTTATATATTAGTCATATTCTACTAATATGAGGCGCTTAGTCATTATTAAAATAGAATAAGAAAGACAATAATCATCACATAAAATATATAATTTAGCAGGACTAAATTAAGACTAAATAAACAGGTCTCGCATAGATACAAAAATAATAGGGATGTTCAATAATATTTTTTTAATAATCAATATCGTTTTGTTTTCACAATTTTCGAAAAACATTAATTTGTATTGATATTTTGATTTATTGATATCGCCATAAATTTTTTTTTAGATTTTGAACAAAACTGCCCCCTTTCCCCATTGAAAAACTTATAACAGCTGCACTGATTACTTCATAGTGTCACTCTCCCCCCCCTAATCATGGTATACTAAATATTCTAAGAAAACCACATGGCTTGAAAATATGATATAATTTTATTATGTAATATATTATTCATTACCAATATATTGTACGATATATTTGGATTACTGATATCAACATTTTTTTAGAAATGGAGGAGATATTGACATCAAATCGATATATTTAAACCGTTGAAAATCTCTAAAACTAAATAATTGTTTAAGTTAAAATGAAGAAAACTATGTACAAATTGTACTTCAAATATATTATATATTACATAAGTGCTATTCACATTTTAAAGTAATTAAATTATAATTACAGTGATAATAATAGTTAATACCTTTACAACCCAATTCATGAAGACGATCTTGTTCAAGAACTGCCGTTTCAAAACGAGATTGTAAAATATTAGATGCCATTTCAGCAGTTTTTGCATATTCCTAAAGGAAAAACAATTTTTGAATATTTAAATAAAAATAATAAGTAACAAAAAATTAGAATAATAATTTATACATCATTTTAAATAAAAATGTATAATGAATTGTATTCAACATTTTTCTTTTTTTTTAATAACTGTATAAAATATAAATCTAAAAAAATAAACAAAATTACTACATTGTCCGTATCAAGTAAAAATATGTTATTTGATCAATAATTAATAATTGTGTACAATGTACTTACACCTTCAAATTCCATTGTGAGAATAGATGTTAGACATTTATCCATTTTTAATTCAGAACATCTAAAATCAAAATAAACTATTATTTTTATACAAATCATCATATTAGTTAATAAGTTATGGCCAGAGATAAGATTTTAATGACTTAAAAAAACTATAAGGTAATAGTCTAATACACAACCTATGCATTAATCACTGAACTTGATACATGGAAGGCGCATAGTACCAGTAAAAGTTGTCTCTCTACAAGACGACATCAGTGGCGGGTTAGGTTAGGTTAGGTTAGGTTAGGCGTAAATTAGCCTCAATTTCTGATGGTGCAAAAAGAACAAATATTCTCATTTTGAACCCACCAAAACTCCTAATGTGGTATTTTTACACTGGTGTCAAATAAACTAATAAAACTACTATTGTATTACTGTAATAAGATACATTCCATATCCCTTATTTAATCATCTAAAATCCAACAGTACATTTTTTCATTCAATATAGGTAGGTTAGGCGATAGAGTTGTGCAGATGTGAACCCAGTTAAAAAAGTTATTGAGATAAGATTAATTTATAGTACAAGTAAGAAATGCAAATTTTGGACAAATTTTATAGACTGATATATATATTAAGATAAGAAAAAAATAAAATAATTTATGAAATCTAAAATTTTACAAAGAATATTTTCAAAATAAACTAAAGTAAGATTAAATATGCAAAATTGATAAAATATTTGAAAAAAACATATTCAGCATTGTTCAATAATAAAACAAATTTGTATCTTTGTTAACACAACATTGTTATAGAAAAACAATGCAAAAGTCATTATATAGTCATATTCCTATCTCTAGTTCTGACTAACAAAAATACATATTTTATAATCATGATTTATAAACATAATTATTATTTCTGAAATGTTTTATTCATTGTAGTGCCCTTAATATAAATACATAATTTGGTCTTACACGATAGAATGATCTTGGAGTTTCACTATAAACATAGCTTCATGTGGTGTTAGAAATAAAGTAGCTTCTCCCTTCTGACCAACTCGTGCAGTTCGACCAACTCTATGAACATAATCTGTAGGTGTTATTGGAGCATTAAACTGTATTATACGATCTACTAAAGGTAAATCTAATCCTCTAGATGCCACATCCTAAAAATATTTAATAATCATTATTTAGTAACTACAAAATATTCATATTATATTCTTAAACACAAATAAAATAAAACATTATTTTATACTAAAATTAATTAAACATGGTAAACATATGATAATAATTCCTAATTATTCATTAAAATTAATAATCTAAAATAATTTATCAAAATAATACACAGCAAATTTTATGAAATAAAATAAAGTGATAGTTAATTTTTCTTTTAGATTCTGAGTGTAGTGAAAATTCTTGTGTTTTTACAGTGTTTTTTTCTTTTATTTTAACACTTTTTCATATGATAATACTCGTCCAAAAGTTTTGATGAGCAACTTTTTAAATTACAATTTGACTTTAAATGGTACTTTTGACATGTCATTTTTCGAAATCCTCAAAAGTTTTCTCAAAATTTGGGAAAAACTACCTAAAATTTAACAAAAATACCTTAAAAATTATCTTTTTTTAATCCATAGTTTATGAAAATTTAAATATAGATAAACAACAATATAATGTTTTAATGTAAGAAAATTTTGAAAATATGAAAAAAAAAAATTATAAATTATTTTCTAACACATTTTTCTAATAAATTTTTTTTCGTGTTCTCAGTTAATAGTGGGATATAAAACTAACTGAATACAAAATACTTTTTCTTTTAATATTAATAAACTTTATAATTTTAAAATGTCTTAAATATATTGAATCACCACTCAGAATCCTTTTATTGAAAAAATGATTGATCATTTTTCTAAAATTTAACACACCCTTTAAACACCACCCGAGGAGCGAAGAATACCCATGGTGCAAAGTATGTCTGACTTGACTTTTTTTTTTAATGTTGAAGTAACAAATTTTCACTCTAAAACATTTTAGTTATTATTTAACAACTTTGAAAATGCAATCGTTATATAAAATATAGTGATTAAGTTTTCATATTTCATCAAATGACATTATACAAATTTATGAAAAATATTTTTTAATGTATAATTAATAATATTATAAAACCAAATCTTAACAAATAAATTAAATTACTAAACAATATAATTATGATATAGAGAATTAAAAACATACAGTGCAAAATAAGACTCCGTGATTTGCAGCTTTAAATGACTTAAAAACATCCATACGTTCAACTTGAGTCATATTTCCATGGAGTTTGAACATAGTTAAACAAGTTAAAACTGTAGTCAATAATTCTGTATAAAAGTCAACCATATCTTGAGTAGCCATAAAAACTAATGTTTTGCTCGATGATTGTCCTTTCTGTGTAAATTGTTTTATTTATTGAATTTTGATTCATAATGAAATAAAATAAGTAAACAAATAGTTTTAAAAAAGCCACACCTGTAACTTTTGCAACAAAACACCTGCAAGTGTAACTAATCTTAATTTTGGAGGAGCTATGACATAATATTGCAAAAGACTGTCTGGTATTGCTAAACATTCTGGATCTGTATCTCCTATGGAAGATGCATCTATATAAACATGGTCTTTTAATGATAGTCCTGCTAGCCGTTGTACACCTTCAGATAAAGTTGCTGATAATAAAACAGTTTGGCGAGGTATAGACTCATCACGTTGTTCATCAATAATGGATAAAATACTAAAAATAAGAATTTCAAATAATACAAATAGAGATGTATTTTTAAAAAAATTACAGTTATGCTAAAAACATTTACACTATATATCAACATTTTTGTTTATAAAAATAATTTTACCTCGTAATATCTTTTTCATATCCAAGATCGAGCATTCTATCAGCTTCATCAATAACTAACCATTGGAGTGATTTAAATGATATTGACTTAGTATTCATTGCATGGTCTAATAACCGTCCTGGTGTTCCAATAAGTATTGTAATACCTTTTCTCATACGGGCTTTCTCAGACTTTCGTTTTTCACCACCCGTAAACATACCAGGCACAAGCCAAGTATAAGGCTACACAAATTATATATTATTCATAAGTAATGTATTCATATTGATAATTAAGAATATTTTATAATCTTACTTTTAATAATTTGATAAAATTTTCATAGGTTTGTAATGCCAGTTCTCTGGTTGGTAGAATAATTAGAGCTCGAAGACCATCAGATCGGGAAAGTTTTGGTCGAATCTTATGTAACGACTCAATAAGCGGAACAGCATATGCAAATGTTTTACCACTACCTGTCTCAGATTGTACCATAGCATCTTTACCTAATAATAAAATAGGAATTGTTTGACTTTGAACAGTTGTCAATTTAGTAACACCTAAGGTCTGTTCCAAATTTGCAATCTGGTGACAACAAAAAAAAACATATATTACATAAATGAGTAATAAACTGTACAACTATTACTATAATTTATTTAAATATACATAAAAACTTGACACAAACACTTAAAAATTATTCAATTAAACAACTATTTGTTTGAAGAATTAAATCTGCAGTGTATAAATCTACTTTCTACAAAATAAAAATTTGTATATTTGTAACAACAGCACACTTATATTTGTAACAAAATACATCATTTCAAACAATACAACTTCATTATGATTTCTAAAAAAACTGTTATTACTAACCATATGAGCATGCAGATCAGTTAAATCTTTGTAATTAGAAGTGGAAAACAACGAAGTTTTATTTTTGTTAACAATTTGAGTATCAGTTTGTTTTTTGAGTAAGCCTTCAGGTACTTGTGGATTATTCCTGAACATTGCAGATTTGTATCCATTATTTTTATCATCAAAATTTTTCTTTTGATAATTAGAAGTGTTTCCATTGATTTTAACTCCATTTTTCTAAGAAAAGAAAAACACATTTTACAATTCTAAATTTTGTAAGTACAATAATGATAACTTACTCTTTTTTCTAACTTTGATCTTCTTCTATTTACGCCAAATACGTGTGAATTCACAGGATTCTTTTCAGGATTAATGACAAAATTATTGTCCAATCCATCTCCAAACTCATCACAATTCATACTTATCAGTTAAGCTAATATGTAATTAATAAAAAAACTATTTATATTGAGTATAATATAAATTTGTTTATTTTTGAAACTAATAACTTCACTACCTATCAGTAACCTATAAGACCACGTGAAATGATAATAAACCAGTGTACAATTCTTAGATAATATTATCTAAGATTACAAGTGATAACCAGAAATGTATTATCTATGGTTATAAGACCGTGGTTCTAACAGTGAAACAGAGCAATAATGTACCTTATTTTATTTAAAGAAATATATTTTTAAATTATTTAAAAATATTTTTTGATTTTTATTATATTTAATTTTATTACATTATGAATATTTTAGATTCTGAGAGGAACGAAGAAGCTGATGATTTTACGATGATTTTAGATTCTGAACGAAGTGAAGAAGCTTATAAATTTATAATGATGTTTATTATTATTTTTTTTTCTTTTTCTCTTTCTGTGAACACTTTTTCGTATAGAAATACTTGTTCGAAAGTTTCGTTCAGTATCTCTATAGAACCGGAATCACACCCAGATGGTACTTTAAAGAGGTCATTTTTCCAATTTCTCAATACTTTTTCCAAAAACGGGGAAAAACTGTCGAAAAATTGACGAAAAACGGCAAATACGCAATTACCGAAATTTCCGTAAAACTGAAAATTACTTTTTGACATAACTTCTAAAATAATGCAGGTAGAGACTTGAAATTTTCACCGACCATTAAAAACAGGTACGAGAACATTTCATAAAAATTTCAAAAAGATTTGATCAATTTTGAGTTAAGTATGACATTTTGAAAATTTTGGAAATTTCTCATTTTTTGTTAGTTATGTAATAAAATTTTTGATATTAAGACTTGAAAATTTAATATGATCTCACTGACATATATGTCTAATTGATCTGAAAAAATCTCAAAAATCGTTAGTAAACTTTTTTTTTATACCCTTTTAAAGATAGAATTTCGACGAAATTCTTTAGTTATTCCTAAAATTACGCACTTTAACGTACGTATGAGAAAATTGGCCCAACCGATTGTTTTGAAATTTGGTACCTAGATAGAGAATTTCATTGCGAATATTTTGGTGCAATAAAATTTCTTACAGATGAATAATTAAACATTGTACAATGGTTTAACTGAAGAAAAATCGAAGAAATTACGACAAAGGCGGCATCTACCAATAAACATTTAGGGTGGCCGCACACGAGCAACTTATTGTTGGGCAACTGTTTTGTCTTTTCCACAAATTCCACAAAGTCAAATGTAGTCCCGCACACGAAGCAACGCAACAGCGATGTAACTTTTTTATTACTCGACCCGCCGACAGAACGGCGACGAAACTGTGTCCGTGTAGTTTCCTATTCTATAGTTTGGTGAAGCAACTAGACGGCGATAAAGACAAAATAGTTGCGCGACAAAAAGTTGCTCGTGTACGGCCGCCCTTAGTCGGCGCCGCCTCAATCCGTGTGCACCTTAATTGTATCGTGGGATTCCCAACATAATCATATATATTATATAATTATGTAAACTTTATATTACTATTATAATATTATAATATATTATAAACTATGCCGATAATTTTACAAAGGGATTCGTGTTTCATATTTATTAATAGTGACATACTATTCAGTGTTAAACTACGTAGTTAAAACTACGGTTTTAAAAATGTCCGTGTACAGTGTATCTTTGTGAGAATTTCATTACGAATATTTTGGTGTAATAAAATTTCTTACGGACAAAGAATTAAACATTTTACAAGGGTTTGATTGACAAAAATAATCGGAAAAAGTACGGATAAATTACCTATTTTATTACATAAATTTATCTTATTAACACACAAAAGGTTGAGAGGTTGATAGGTGATGTTTTATTGCATCTCTTTTTTAATTATTGTTGTTGTCATTATAATTATCATAATATTAATGTTAATTGACAGGACGCGGTATGTATTACATAATATTTTAATAGCTTAAAATATAATTTGATTAAATATCCTAACAGCCAATCAGGTATGGACATAGTTTCGACCAATGACAATCGTTTTGCTTTCAATAATAAAATAAAATTAATTCATAGCAGTCGTCTCGTTGTCAGTGTTCAAACCGATGCGGCAATGGAGAGTTCGTCTCGCTGATCGGTTTCACTCACTCCTCTCTCTCTCTCTCTCTCTCTCTCCTCCTCCTCCTCTCTCTTCTCCCTTTCTCTCCTCTCTCTCTCCTCTCTCTCTCTTTCTCTTCTCTCT
>JAIPRM010000064.1:0-47995 GCA_025469315.1 Stegophylla sp. TES_Ste_2020
TAATTATTTTCTCCATTTAAATGAACATCGATTATTCTGTTATTGCCAATTCCTAAAGTAATATTGTTAAAATCATGAAAATTTCAACAATACGTTATCATGAACGATATTCGGATAAAATGTTGATGTTTATAACTAACTGAAGGTTCACTCAGAATCATTTTATTGAAAAAATTATTCACCGTTCCTTTAAAATCTAACACACCCACCAAGAGTATCTCACACAAGATGCGAAGTATGTCCCCTCCCTTTTTTTCTGTTAACTGGACCCCCTCCGAAATAAAATCCTGGCTACGTCCCTGCATGGTACGTATAATACTACTATTTTATAACGAACACCCCCCGAAAATTTATTTTGTGTACGTGCCTGGCTTAAATACCTAATAATATTATCAAAAGCATTTAATTACATATTATTTGGTTTATTTGATATTTACATTTCACATAGCGTTGTCATTATATTTGTTAGTATGTAAAAAGTGTTATAAAAATTACTACCTGCACTAAACTTCTTCATTTGAGAGCCATATAAAGAATAAAATGATTGATCAGGTCAAGGTATATGAATTTTTAATAAGTATTAAAATATATAGTTTTAAGTTTTATAATTTAGGACTCTGGTTGAAATGAAGAAGCTAGTGTTTTTACAATGATGTTTATTTATTTTATTCATTATTATTATTTTTTTTTTTGGTAAATACTTTTTTGTATCGAAATACTTATTCAAAAGTTTCGACGAGGTTTTTGAAACCGAATTTCCCTTAAAATGGTACATTAGAAAGGACATTTTTCAAAATTTTCAATTGTTTTCTCAAAATCCGGGAAAAACTACATAAAATTTGACGAAAAAGACTTGGAAACTATCTTTTTTTGATCTAAGCTTTATAAAAATTCAAACATAGATAGAAAATAATATAAAAAATATATTGGCGTAAGAAAATTTTGAAAATGTGAAAAAAAATTTTTGAAATTTTTTCTTACACTATTTTTCTTGTTATTATTTTTCTTTTCTTTATTTATCAGATAAAAAAGTAAAGTGAAGTTAAGTCAAGTACATTAAATTAAAGTAAAATAATGTAAAGTAAAGTAAAGCAAAGATAAGTAAAGCATAGACAAGAAAGCCGGACATACTTCGCTCCTCGGGTCACATACTCATAGTGGGTGTATTGAAAATGATGACTATTATTATTTATATTATTAATATATTTCGCTCAGAATTGTATTATTAAAGAAATGATTTTTTTTTAATTCAACACACCCACTAAATCTGATCCAAGGAGTGAAGAATACCCGTGGTGCAAAGTATGTCCAGCTTTTTCTTAATATCTGTGAGAATCATTTTGATGAAATACAGTGTTTCCCAACCTTTTACCAGGGCGTCCCACAAAATTACTCTCGGTTAAGTGGACGACCCACCTCCTCCTCCTCCACAAAAAAAAAAAAAGTTCAAGTAAATCAAGTGTATTATAATAAATTAAAATCATTTTTTAAGTCACTGTTTCATTTAATTTAAAGAAATACTGAATAATTATTATAAATCAAATACTGAGTATGATGTTAAATACAAATTTTAATGAAAATGCATTTGAATATTAGGAAAACATTTAATTGTTAATTTTCCATTAAGTGCGACGGTTGACTGGATTTTGTTACACAATACTTCCCATTGCGGTAAAATGTAAAAAATATTTTTCACGAACAGCGACCAATTAAAAATACTTGACGACCCAAATTTGGGTTATTGCCCACAGAGAAACACTGATGCAAGACAATATCAATGTCATAATTTTTTTTCTAGCTTTTTTTTATTAATTTTTTTTTCTTCTCTCAGTTAATAGTGGAATATAAAATTGGCTGAGTAAGAAATAATCTTTGTTTGTAAAATCTACAAACTTTATAATTTTTAAGTAAATTTGTGTTGAGTACACTGAAGTTTCACTCAGAATTATTTTATTAAAGGAATGATTTATAATTCCCTTAAAATTTAATACACTTACCAAGAGCATTCCACCCGGAGAGCGAAGAATATCCATGGTGCAAAGTATGTCCGAATTTTTATATTTACGAGGTACAAATAAAGACTGGATTTGAATATTTTGTGATGTGTAAAGTGATTTTTTTTTTTTTAATTTTGACATACAGTATAATATGAGTATGGTACCTATATTTTAATATCTTCTAAGTGATCTTAAAATTTTAAAACTTTTGATCATAAAACAAAAATGAAATTTAAAAATTTCATATTTATTTGATTTTCATAATGAAAATTTCTGAAAAAACTGTTTTTTAAAAATTAACAATTTATGATTATAATATACATATATATATATATCACAAAATGTACATACTACATCGCGATTACAGTATTATTTTATATTTCTCGAAATGTACAATAATCATTGTTCACACTTCAAAATTAAATATATATATATTAATTCAGACGTTGTACAAGAAATGTTTGGATATTATTTTGTGGATATCTTTTCATTCGTTATGTGGATTGTATAAAGAAAATTGTACTACATCTCAAAATATTTCTAACAAAATAACAACACTGAATAAAATGCAATACCGTGAATCGTGATAAGTGTTTATGTGCAGATAATCTCTTTTTGTTATCCAAACCGGTAAATCTGCGCAATCGTGTTTCATATAAAAGAGACATTCGTACATAGTCATGTTACATCCGTTTTCTTCATCAGCGTATACATGTAGTATTTGTTATTTATTTTTTATTTTTATTTAGTTTTCAAAGTACTTTACATACACTCACACGTTTTGGTTGTGAATTCGATAAGTGATATCTCTACATTGCCATCATCGCCCTCTCATGTTATTTGCAAGATATAGGTATGGATGTAATTTAGACATATTTTTAGTTTGTGAATCACTGAACTTTGTTACCAGACATTTAGCTATTTTTATCACTTCTAATAAAACCACACATTTGCCACATCCTTGCCTTCGTTTTTCCTCAGATGAAAATTTATTCTGTTTGATGTTGATATTATGTCATTAATTGGTTTGATTTTCCAGAAACTAAGTTATTGTCCAAAATCACGCAATGTAGAATTTTGTATCCGTTAGTGTTGATGACAAAGACAAAGCAATTATATAGTTACAATATTATAATTATAACCATAAATGGTACAATAAGGCTATTGTATATATATATTGAGGCTGGTTTAGTTAATTAGTATGTAATTATTAAGTATGGCACCTATCTCTGATGATAAATTTTATAAATATATGATTCACATTGTTTCTAGTCTTATAGAATAATTTGAAACGCTAGTCAACTGAGATTAGTTTTGTAAGCATTAATTTATTCGGCTTTCTTTTCATAGAATACATATTTTTATTAAGTCCAGAAAACTGATGCGTCAGAATTTTTTATTTGAGTGTGCAAATCATACAACATCGTAGTACTTAAACACGCGTATAGTGACATGCATAGTATGATACATAGTGCACCTATGGGCAATGACCTATATTTTCCATATTGTATGCATATTTGAGAGTAATTCATTCAAAATAATAGGCTTTGAAGGAGAAAAGTACGCTTTCGATCTAATTATGATAATATTGTTTAAATCAAAGCATAACATTTTAATTTTAAGGGACTTTCGATATTAAAGACAAACTTTTTTTAATGGTTATATTCTTTCTTAAATGAAAAACATTTGAATATTTATGGTACTTATGTCCGAAAGAAACTCTTATCGATTATTATACATTGTACATATTTTATTATAAATTAATACTATTATTATATTATATTATAAAAAAATCTTTCACACACACACATACACATATATTAATCTTAAAATGCGTAGTGTTAAAATAATCTTTGATTTAGGTACCTAATTCAAATACAATACAGTTTCCAGAAATAATCAAAAAATATAATGTTATAATTGAGTCAATCGAGTGGATTAATTTTCGACCACGTCAAAATCGAATTTCTACATACCAAAAGTTCTTGATAATAAAATATTATAATGCTTCATTTAATAATGAAAAATTGACAATTTGCTGTCAAAACTCTTCCGGGAAAAGATTTCTCGTTCCCAATGAGGTCGTCTCAGATTGATACCGATAGCGGTGGATGACTTGTAAACATTAACTTTATTATTTTGTCCGGACTTTATCCACCGACTTCATCATTTTAGGTGATAATCTATGTAATAAAAATATAATATAATACATTATGTATATATTTATGTACAAATATAATACTATAAAAACTGTCTGGGAGCTGTGACACCGTTCTGGTTTAACGAGGTAATTTTTGACGTCTATGTTCATGATAGGTATTGTAAAAATATAATGCAATTTTTTATTTTGCTTAGCTGCCATACATACAATGTAATATGCACGTGATATGCCAACGCACACAACGGCTTTAGTAAAAAAGTATTGAGTATTAGTTCAATCGATTTTATGATGTACAGAGTGCATCGTCAATGTAATTATTTATTTTATATAAATTATAGAGTTTGCCACAGTCACTCTAATAACTAAGCCGAATATTAAATTATTTTAATTTTCGTTTTAATTACCAAATTAAATGATGATGAATCAGCTATATCATTCGTATATTTTAAAAATATTTACTTTGCAAACTAACTGTTGGGAGAAAGGTGACTTAATATTTCAAATAGAAAAATAATGTTATATTGTTTTGATTTTATTTTACCAACTTTTTTATTTAACAATTTGGTGCTCGAATCACCATATTAATCAGTCTCTAGGTTATTCACTTAATTATGACAGCTCAAAAGTTATAAAGACAATGTAATCGTTTTCCTGTAGAACAGTAAACAATTAAATAAATTAATGATGAACTTTATACATTAGAACTTTAGAAGAATACATTTCTAAACATGATAATTACCTTACCTACTAGTTACTGCTATGTGGTACCAAACATTGATTTGGTTCTAATAAAATAATAACACTGTATTAAGAAATTATTAAACAACGGCATTAATTTCAGTTAGTTTTGAACAAGAACGAATAATTACAATTTAGTACTTAGATTCGATTAGATTTCCGGTTGTTTTATTACTACAATGATCAATTCGCACTACGACGATAGTGATACACTCTGCTGATCGGTAAAATTCTGTGCTGTGACGTTTTATTGTGGTCGTGGCTCAGAAAATTCCCTCTGACGATATATATTTACACGAACAAGTTCGTTGAGAAATGTTCAGTGTCTCAAAAATAGCACAATTCAAGTACATTATAGAATTTTAATATGTGCGAAAGAATTTCAACTTCTAGACTATTTTGAACATGGTCCACGAGTAGAGCTCGGAAGTTAAAAGAACTGCATAATATGCAGTTACAATATTATTGTTCTACCTATTCTCCATTTATAGCTGGAAATCCTAGTTATATAATGGTGAGTTTAAAATCGAAAATTGAAATCGCATACTTTGTATATTTCGAAAATTTTAATGAAAAAGTGCATATTTCATTGATTTTCATGTGTCTATCATCCATATTTAATAATTTCCAAAAACGATTGATTTTTTTCTTTCTTAACGTGTATAACGAATATATACATATATTAACTATACCTATTTTTAATTCAATAAAATTTCAAAATGCCAATCAGTTTTCTGACAAAATGTATAGTTTATAAATTTATTTTTGTGTATCTTAAATTTGTTTTTATGCATATTTACATATTTAATTAATAACAATGTTTATTTTAGATTCTGAACGGAGTGAAGAAGCTTATGATTTTACAATGTTGTTTATTTTTTTTTCTTCCTCTGTAAACACTTTTCCGTACAGAAATACTTGTCCAAAAGTTTTGATCACTAACTTAATAGATCCAAAATCACACCCAAATGGTACTTATTTAGTTTTTTAACCGTGACTATATTTGATGCGCTTCGATAAATATAAGTAAAAATTATGTTACAGTGCATAAATGTTGAGTTACAATAGTTATAGCCGCTTTATTTTATTTTATAATTTTGGTATGATGCTTATATTTTATTGTAATTTGAAATTATGTATGGAGTATTTGTTAGGTGTATGTGAATATATGATAATCAATTTTCGTTTTTCATAAATGTTGTATGTAACAAAAAAATTTATATTTCAACATTTAAATTAAATTCTTCAAAATCAATAATTATTATTGTGTTTTAGTTGAAGCTTCGTTCAAAATCGTTTTATTGTAGAAATGATTTATCGTTTCTTTAAAATTCAATACACCCGTCAAGAGTATCCTACCCGACGCGTGAAGAACACCTTAACGAGTGATGTACACACTTTTTTTGATAATTTTTTTAAATAATTAATTTTTTTTGATATGTATTTAATATTTTTTTCATATGCGTTTTTAGTTTTAGTTTTTAACTTCTATAACTTCCAAACTCTATTCGTGAGTAAATACCGCTTCACCCACATGTCGAAACCAGGAACGTATTTACAAGTTTAGCGCTTGTAGGCATGTTGATTATTGACGCCATTATGTACTAAAATATAAATAAGTTAGATATGTTATATCGGTAGAAGAGAAGTAATAAAAATTACAAAACTTGTAGTTAAAATAAATAATAATAAATAGGTATTTAATAAATATTTTTATACATTCAATATTTATACATAATAATATTATTTTATGAATGTTTTACAACGACGCATTAGTACATTGACTGAATTGATGATTTCAGGATTATCTAGATTATTATGACTTGGCACCAATCTAATTTTTAAGTTGGCAATAATACACAATCAGCACTTTTTCTGTATTTTTAAATTTTTAATTCGTTTTGCACATGTTTGTGACATAGCCGTCAATGAAATATTCGTAGGTATAATGTTGAGGGGGAGTGATGATATTATTGTAATATAATTACGAATTTTACTGTCAAAAATTAAAATAAAAATCCTGTTGCTTGTTATGTGATATGTAGGTACATATTTTTAATAAAAAATTATAAATTCTAAAGAGACAATTCTCAGATTTTGTTGTAATAATAATAATAATAAAAAACGGCTTTTAAAAATTTGTCAACCCTCAAAATTTGCCACTGTAGGTACGTGTCTATAGTGCCTGCATGTAAATATGCTATTGGTCTCAAAACGATAGTATAAGTATTGAGTAATTATCTATAAATCGTATTCAGTAAAAATTGTTTATTCCATTGTGAGTTCGAAAAATGTTTCTTCACGGAAAAAATAAACAAAGTCAAATAAAAAAAATCGATTAGAATATAAGTTTTATTACACAGTCATAACAATAACGATGACAATAATAATAAAAATACGATTGCTTATGTAATATACATACGTGATGTTTATACCAAAGGGACACGCGACAATTGTTTTATTATTATCTTGTTTTAATAATATGCCGTTGGGCCATATAAACGTGCGTGCACGTATTGTAGGTTATGTGTACACGTAATAATATACTTATTTTTATTTTCGAAAAGACAATGACCCCAGAAATCGTTGTTTTTAAATGGATAATCCTGATGTAGATGTCTGTAAAAAAATTGCTAGTGCTGATGTATAAAATGCCATTACGTGTGCTCCACTCATACTATTAAACATTTTCGAATATTTTCTGATGACACGAAAATATATTTTCAAAAGTTTCTGTAGAAACGATTTTGGAACAAGAAAATTGTTGAAAAATATCGCAAAGAATGGATTTTGAATGGTTTTAGGCGTTACTAGTGCTTGACTTGGAGGATGGAGGGGTACATAGTCCCCTTCTTTTCGTGGAAAATAATAAGCGTACCCTTTGTAATTTATCGAAAACGAAAACTTCTAAGAGAATGGTAGTAATCCACAATTATTTTTTTTTTTTTACATGAGTTAAATGTTTTATTTAAATATCATAAACATAATACATAAAAAAAAGTAGAAAAATGAGCAACATACGTTGTTTTAAATTTTTTGCGTTGTTATCAGAATAACAATTTTAAACCAACAATTAACAATTGCCCATTTTTCTACTTTTTTTTTATGTATTATGCTTATGGTGTTTAAATAAAACATTTAACTAATGTAAAAAAAAAAAAAATTGTGGATTACTACCATTCTCTTCTAAGCTTTCGTTTTCGATAAATTTATTTTTCGATAAAAATTTTGCTATGATATCACAGAGTATAATATTATAACACATTTGAATAGTTAATAGTTGTTCGAGATTGTATGATTGTACTCTTTAAACTAGGTATTAATCACCTACACACCAAAAACCTAAGCCATTAATTCAGAACATTTGATATTTTCATTCGTATCCTTATACTGTGTAGGAGTGTCCAGTTGTGTTGTATGTTTTGACCAGATAATTACAGTGAAAGTTGAACTAATAATGAACTAACAATAATTATTGCTGACGATATTTTTATCCAAAACCAATGGGCTTAAAAATTAAATATGCATTAATGTTATAATTTTTAGTGTCATTTAAATTATATTCTAAACTTTTTCTAAATTTGGTTATAAAAAAATTGTTTATTTATTACATGCTATGAATAGCATATGATATAATTTACTTGTATGTAATATGAATGGGCTTCACTCTCTACGTTATGACGAGTTCTTTTTTTTCGGTTAGATCTCTTCATAAAATATATAATTGCGCCCCTATTTATTGTTTTTCCTAGTAAACACTGGGTACTACTTTTTTCTTACTTGGTACATACCAATGTTAACATAATAGTATTATGAATTATTTTTATTATAATAACTGGAAAACTACACATTCTCGTTTTATTAGACAATGACAAATAATATATAAGTTACAAATTACAGTAGTTTGTTCTCCTCATTCTTTTGTTTGTCGATCAGTTGAATGAATTTAATATGTACATGTAAAATCGTTGAGCGCATTGGTTGATATTGATCGCCTGTTCCCAAATACAACCCCAAAACTTAACGTGGTTAAATTACAATACTTTTATCACAGGCCTCTGTGGTGTACCTACGGTTAAATATTATTCAGGCATTATATACTCCAATAAAACAGATTTTTATCGATATCTCATTTCTATCATTATATTATACTGTTACAGTGTTCAACATGCCGAGTCGCAAGGCAGTTATCGAGTTTTGAAGTGCATGTAAACAACTGAAAACCGCCGTGGGTCACAGACCAGACGAGTGTGTTGTAAGTGCGCGTGTATATTTATATTTATACATATAAGTGTACGACGGGCACTATGGCTGAAAATAACAACGACTTCGGATGCCAGGACTGGAACGTGACGGCTGCGGGTAACATCAGCGAAGTAGTCAACTTTTACCAAGGTGCTTCAGTTTTTGTCACCGGTGGCACAGGATTTGTGGGCAAAGCTTTGATCGAAAAATTGCTCCGATCGTGCCCTGATTTGAAAACCATTTACCTGTTGATCAGACCCAAACGGGGCAAGGAGATAGAATGCCGGTTCCAAGAGTTGCTGGAAAATCCGGTAAACACACGACCACTATAATATTTATATCGACGTTATTACAGTGGTGTAGCCAGGATTTTTTTTCGGGGAGGGCTGATCAGTTGAATACATTAGTGCAATTAGGATTAATTTTATAGGGGCTAACATGTTTATTTGATTGATTTAGTTCTCCAAAGGCTTAACAGTTAAGATGCTTATTTGTGTCAATCATCAGCAATTTTAAAAAAATATAGGGGGGAGAATCTGAGTGATTTTTTAAGGGTGGCTGAACCTTCTAAGTCCTCCTTAATTGTGCCTATGGTACAAGATACTGGTGACAGATACAAGAACAATCGCCTTACCTCTCTCCGTTCACAAAAATTGATTTTCTCTCTAAAGGAAATGATAAAAATATATGACCCCCACTTTTTTTGTTTGTTTTTTTCTCATTATAGTCGCCAGTAAATTGTCATTTATACCATAAACGTTGAAATAGTCTGGATCTGAATAGGAATTACAATCAAAACCTAAAAGTGTATTTTATATAATCATATATGACCTTTCCTTTTTATATTTTGCTTGTTTACTCAAAATTTCCCCTTTTGTTCATAGTATTTGTATTCGCCCGTCGTAGAAAACAACAAAGAATAAATAATAAAACGACTAAGACGATGAATTGTGTACCTATACAATTATATTAAGTACTTATTAAAATTCATAAACAATTTAAAATTATATCTTCATCAAACATTTTTTATCTCTTCTGATCTTATCACTTATTACTTTTTTCAACAACTACCAGCTACCTACCATATCTCATATTTTATATTATTTATAATTAATTATATAATAATTTAAGATTTCCTGAAATTTCGGGAGGGGCTGCAGCCCGCTCAGCCACTCCCCTAGCTACGCCCCTGCGTTATTAATCATGTAGGAACTTATCTATACCATGGTCACAGTTGGTTCGATATCATCGGAATAGTTCTAGACAAGGCTGCATTTAGGAGATGGCGATGGGGACTCGATCCCCGGCGGAAAATTATTGGGGGGGGGGGGGTGTAAAATGTTTTAAAAATTAATTTATCAAATTTTTATTGTATTTATTGTTAATTATTAAATTATTACTATTGAAATAATTATAACATGATAATTACCATTATAATAACTTTAAATTACCAATTTATTATTTACGTCGGTAATATGCACGCCGTAATATCTATTACATCCATATTTACAAATTGTAATACGATTTGATGTGAAAATAAGTATTTGTCCGAAGTAAACTGTTTTATGGATTGACTTCGTACGGCTTTTAATAAAAGCTCTTTAATGAACTTAAATTGCAGTTTTAACGATCACATATTATAGTGGATTCAAATATGTGTAGACTATTATAGAGGTCAAATTATTATTTATTTTATTTTTACTTCAATATGTGATCATTATTTTTTGAAAAACCTGAAGAAGTGTATGAATTCACCCCATTTTATGGTTCTAAATATAGACACGCACATTCTTCAAAAACATTTCGAAAATATTTGTCCCAATTTGAACTAAATATAGAATTTTTAAAATATGAAAAATGTCTCGTTTTATATAAGTTTTTTTTTATACAATTATACTTTCTTTATATTAACCAAAAATTTAATACAAACATATTCGTACGTATTACTAACGGTATAGAAATAATATTGACATTCGTAAATAATTTTAACTTAACCGTTTAAATTTAGCATTTTGATGAAATTTATTAGTTTTATATAAATTTACAAAAATAATGCATATAAAAAATTATTGGTTCAGCTGATTTTTATGAAACTTGGAGCTTAGTTAGAGAATTACATTGTGAATATTTTGGTAGAATGCAATGTTTTGCTGTCGAGTGATTCAAAATTTCTCAGGTTTTTGATTGAAAAAAAAAATACATATAAAAAAGTATGGGTAAATTTACTACAACCACCGAAGTGAATGTTATCATAAAACCAACTTGAGTTACTAAATTTATTCATAACTTCAAAAATATCGTATATGAATTAAACTCATTAGCACTCAACATTGAAGTTGATTTAACATATATGTATAAATTATGCATATAAAAAACTGTTAAACTTTTTAAAAAGAGAATTTTTTTTTTTTTTACTTTGTTAATTTTTTTTTTTTTTGTGAATAGTATAATTTTTTCGCTCTTCGGATCACTCTTGATGGGTTTGTGAAATTTTGAAGAAATGATAAATCATTTCTTTAATAAGACGAATGAAAGAAGTTAATAATATAAAGATCAATAATGGTCGTTATTTTCAACACACTTACCAAGAGTATCTGACCCGAAGAGCGAAGGATATCCGTAGTACGAAGTATGTCCGGCCTTCTTGCCTCTACTTTACTTTACTTAACTTTACTTTTTTTATCTAATAAATAAAGAAAGGAAAAAAAAAATGAATGAAAAAAAAAAATGTTAGAAAAATGTCCAAAAAATTTTTGTTAACATTTTTAAAATTTTCTTGCGCCAAAATCTTTCTTATATTATTGTCTATCTATGTTTAAATTTTCACAAATTTGGATCAAAAAATTATGGTTTCCGAGTCTTTTTTGTCAAAGTTTGGGTAGTTTTTTCCAAAATTAAAATTGAAGAATTGAGAAATTAAAAAAAAAAAAGACCTCTCTAAAGTACCAACTAGAGGCAAATCCGGTTTCAAAAAAGTTGCTATCGAGACTTTTGGACAAGTAAATCTATACAAAAAGGTGTTCGCAGAAAAATAAATAAATAAATAAATAAACATCATTGTAAAAACACTAAAAACACTAACTTCTTCACTTCGTTTAGAATCTAAGAGGTGTCAACTTAAAACTAATAGTTTTTTGTTCCTTGATAAAAATCTAATAAAATCTCACGTTTTAATGTGTTTTCTTTTTATTGATGTGAGTGACACCAAATTAATAATATTACGTCTATACTTTTGTCTACTCTCTCACGCACCTAAATAAGACAATTACATTGTAAATGCATTGAAGATTCTACTTTAAAACAAATTAATCATATGTGGCCAATAAAACAGAATTTATTCCTTTAATTGTTTTTAATAATTTCATATATTTTAACAACAATATTAAATTATTTTATTTTATTTTAATATAATACTCGTGTCAACTTATGACTTCAACTAAATTGTGGCAGTATTGTCTTCCTTAAGCTGCTATATTACTATTGATATTTTGCCAAACGGATTAGCACACGTAGTGCAGTATAATATATTACGCAATTGGTTTAAATAAATAATAAAACATTAACCAGACATTATATAGGTTAATATATTATAGGTTATATGTTTAAAAGAGACTATAACGGATATAATTTTTCTATTAGATATAAAAGAAACATTCAATTGGACATGATATAAAACTATAAATTTTATCAACTGATAATACATAAAATGAACAAATAATTTTTATAGGCAAATAATGCAGATTCATGAATTTATATATTTTACTTTTAACGTAATAACAAATTACTGTTTGAAATTGAATTGCCTCGTTAATTAATATATATATATATATATATACTAGGTAATAGAAAATAATTGTTATCAAGATATTTTTCGTTCTTCAGAACCTCTATTTTGATATGTCACATAGTTTTTGGAATTTTCAGATATTTACGTGACGTTGCTTGACGCCGAGAAAAAAATCACAAAAATCGAGCAATATATTAAAATAGGATCTTAATAGTTGAAAAAGCTCATGCTGCATTTAGTTTAAAATCTAAGTCAATATTAAATGAGATAACTTCTCTAAGTACTCTTTAAAGTTCTGAATATTCAAAACGCAAAATAAGTTTTCGATTCCACTCATCAATATTAGATCACGACTCTAAAAGTTAATTAAATCTCTGAAAATCCTGTAGAATCATTTTGTCAGTAAATCTTCACGAAGAATTAAATAAGAATTGATTTTAATCTAATCAATAAAGTCACTTGTATTATTGTAAATGTTAATAACTTGAAAAGGTTTCTCGCAGTATTGGTTAAGATAAAATAAATGTGCGTCATAAGAACGATGCTATTTGATCGCAGTAAAAAATAAGAGTGAAACTTACAAAACAATAATGAAATTTAATTGTCCATTAACGTGTACTGACTCATTAAAAAAGGAGATAATTTAAGTCGATTCAAACTTGATCATTCAATTATTGCAAGATATTTGCTAGTTCCATTGATCGTAAGATACTGAATTCAAAAATATAAATAACATTACGAATAGTAGGTACGTATAGTAGTATAGTATAACAAAGTCTAAAAGTGAGTAAAATTTAATGAATATTCATATAGAATTTATGTGTTCAAACAAATAACTTTATATATGCTTTTGTATAGTAAAAAATAAAAACTAGTATATGATGTAGTTTAATATTTTTATTCTTTAAAGAAAATAAAAGACAGAATTTTTAATAAATATAACATTGGTCGTATACTGTCTTTTTCTCAAATGAAGTACAAAAATATGAGTAAGTGTATTTTGAAATCTATGTTTGTATAAGAATTAAACATTCTGATAACTATGTTGATTGTACGTTGTGCGTTAATTTTTTTCAGAGCTGGTACTAAGAAAATATTTGAATAATTTTGCCTGTGTTTAAATATTATAATAATGTAACATTGAATTTAAATAAAATTATAATAGACTTTAAAATATTGTATATATACACATTTCTTTTAAAACTACATAATTAATCACATTGATTTATATCCACATTCAATTTGTAGTTATTCTGTGTGAAAATCAAATTTTATGGTTAAAATACAATTGTGTATATTGTAGGTATACGTACATTTTATGAATGTATTTTTAAGTGAATGTATTTTTATTATCAATGTATTTTTTAAGTTCTATAATACAACCAGCCAACCTTATTTATATATATTTTCATCTATCGAGAAGTGCGATTGAACCTCTAAGTAATACTGATAAAAATATTTTTCTTCAATACTCTAGACTTAACTACAACTTTAACTTGAATTGGCTTAAATACTTTTTATTGGCATTTGTAAGTTTGTTTTATCGATGCTTAAGACACATTTTCAAGTTATAATATTAGGTAGGTAACATCTACATAAAAATTAATATAAATACAAATATTCACTCTATTGATGTAATATATTATAATGGGGATATGCATTCAATCTGTTATTTTATATTTAGTGACTAGTGACTTGATAGATGAATATACCTACATTAATATATATATAGATCAGAAATTCGGTCATACTTTGCTTCTTGGGTGATGCACTTTTGGTAGGTGTGTTGAATTTAAAAGAAAACATAAATTATTTCTTCATTAAAAAATGTATGAGTAGTTAATTATACAGAACAATAGATTTTAGTGTTATTGAAAGAAATAAAAAATTTCTTCACAATTTACTACAAATACATATAAAACGTTAATATAATAAAGAGATAAAGAATACATTTACTCCTTTAACACTTGACTTTTGGTAAGTGTAAAAAGGTTATTAAAAATCTTAAATTGAATTTAGGAAAAAATACAAATTTTTATACAGTTATACCTAAAAAGAAAAAAAGGCGCAACTAAATACTTAATACTTAAAAGTAACAAAAATCTAAAACACTTTTTCATTAACTTCGGAATTCAATAAGAAATAATTACTTCTGAAAAAGTCAATTATTCACGATTTTTTTACATTTTAGCGAGAGGTACTGTTTACGACGAGCAGAATACAACAGACCATTGGACAATGGACATTCAATGTTTTACTTTTTTATTTTTAGAATTAAAATATGTGAAGTTGAGGGATCATTTATGGCATTTTTAACTATACTTTAAAAGGCAGAGGGCCAAAGATTTACTGAATTAAAATTATATATATTTGTCCAATGCTCTTTGTACAAAATAGATTTAAGTTTGTCATAATTGATAACTTTAATAAGATTATCACTAATTTTAATTTTATAGTTACGGGAATTGAAACCACAATGGAACAGTGATCCGAGGTTTCAGTTTGCAAAACACCCGCCCTTAAATTCTTGAATGGATATTTGTTATTATTATCTTTAATGAGTCTTGAGGTAGTCTGGTATGCATGTTTATATCGAATATGTT
Source organism: Stegophylla sp. TES_Ste_2020 (assembly GCA_025469315.1). NCBI lineage: Eukaryota > Metazoa > Arthropoda > Insecta > Hemiptera > Aphididae > Stegophylla > Stegophylla sp. TES_Ste_2020. The sequence goes on from JAIPRM010000064.1 coordinate 15,532, forward strand.
TAATTATTTAATGACAGAATAATCTATGTCCATTTTATTATTCAAGAAAATATCGATTTTGCCTTATGTTGAAATGAAAACAACCTTTTATAATTTAATATTGACATGACCTGATTTTAGTACAAATTTAAATATGACGAATAAAATTGTATAAAATGTTCTACCTTAAAAACAATGAATTTAATAATATGTTACGATTTCGAATTGATAACAAAAATAAACGTTTTTTGGATTAACAGTCATTTAAGCAGTAATTTTAAAACTAAAAGCTTGAAAAAAAATGTCGGTATAAATACACTTTTTTCATTCTTTTTTTTATATTTTAATCTTTAGTTCTGTTTGTGCTGATTACGAATACATAAAAAAATTTCCGCATTTACATATTTACAAAGCTACAGCCATTTGAATGTTGTACATCTTACTGATTACGAGTATGGTACCAATATGGCTAATACAAAGCATTATTTTTTCAATTTATTTGTTGTTTTATATCAATAGTACTACTTATACTGATTACGAATATGTGAAAATGTTGCCCCGATCGTACTTAGTTGGAGAGTTACAGACGTTTAAATGTTGCGTGCCATACTGATTATTAAATATTATTATTATTATTATGGGCATTTTTATTATTTTTTAGATTCTGAGCAGAGCGAAGAAGCTTATGAATATACAATGATGTTCATTTATTTATTTTTCTGCTAGGTAAACACTTTTGTATATAGAAATATTGATCCAAAAGCCTCAATCAGCCACTTTTTGTATCAAAGTTCGCATTATTTCTAAGAGTTTACACTTGACGCCATTTTTGGACCCCCTTGACCTAAGGTCGACCTCGGACCCACCTCGGACCCACCTCGGACCCCAACTCAACCTAGACCTCGGGCAGCATAGTTTATCCATTGTGCCAAGTCTGTCCAGTCTTTTTCATTATAGTTCGTTACAGGCAAGTAACCAGGGGAGGTGTTTTGGGTGTTAAAACACCCCCCTCCCAACCAAACACCGTTTGCGTGAAGAATAAATTATCAGCAGATAGTATATAATATTATTTATAGATTATGTAAGGACATTTCTATTCTGTTTTCTGAATATTTTTTTAAAATATTGACTTCATAATTTTATATGCTATCATTATAGATGAGCAAAATAAACTACTGTTTAAAATATCAAAGAAAAATTGTAATTAAGAACACTATGTTTATATTTAAACTACAAAATACCAATGTCAATCTTTTAAACATTTTTAACTCTACTAGGTTAGGTTAAGCTAGTTAACAATTTTCCCATTGGCTAAATAACCTAAATTATTATTGTTTCAACTTTATGCATTTATGTCATATTTAAAATACTTTTGAAGTCAATTTAATTTTAAATACATTTTGAATATATAATACAATGCGATGTAAATTAAATTATTTACAATTAGTAACCATTTTTATAATAATTAAACTTTGAACTTAGTTTGTTATGATATTCTTTTGTTAATTTTTAACCGATGTATTAATGCAAATTTAACTCGATTTACTCGAGAACACCTTTCTTTCTTTCTTTCTTTCTTTCTTTTTTTTTGTTTATTTTACTAACCTTTGACTAAAATCAACACTTTGCAACACTAAATACTCATTTGCTCCACATTAATCTACAGTCACCTGTTTAAAAAAATAAATACATACAAAAATTAGAGAGATAAACTTAAAATTACAACATTATTACGATTTTTTAAATTGTTCATTACTCCAAGGATGTTCAAAATCTTATCTCCATGATTAAGCGAAAACCTCTGAAACCAAACAGTTTCATTTTTTGCTGTACTAACAGACCAATAAAACATAAAACTTATTCAAATTATATAAATACCTACTTAAAATTATGCATTTTAGTATTATGATATAAAATAAATAGTAAATATATAAGTTAACTCCGATTTATTAAAATTTTAATGGTTCCCCCTCAAAATATCCCGTGTTCAAAATATCCCAATTCAAATTATCTTTGTTCAAAATATCCCCGTTCAAATATCACAAATTATAGTTTATTTTTTTAATTACATATGTATTACACAAAAGTTAAGATTAATAACTGCATAATTATTATACTCATAATATATGCTTCCAAACAGTATAAATTGTTTTACAATAATTATTAACGAGTGAATAAAATAAAAATAAAAGACAGATATATTAAAAATAACACATATTTCGACATACCTATATTTTATTTATTTATTTATTTATTCGCTCCACTCAGATTGTAAAACTATATCAACGTGTTTCTACAACATACGAAAATTACAAAATATAGAATATATTTGAAAATAATAGTCTTAGGACATAGATCATTGATTTAAATAATTAAATTCGGACCACTTAACTATACATGACGTAGGTATTGTTAATTTTACATAAAAATTTAAGTATGAGATTTCTCTAATAGGAATATTTCGAATGTGGATATTTTGAAGGTGCACTTATTTTAATAAAAATTGTTTTAAATTGATAAAATTTATTTTATTGTTTTTACATTAGATGTATTACCCACACTATATTTCCAAACCATTATAAATAATAATAATAATAATATACCTATAACAATTGTAGTTAAAAAGAAGTCTCAGAATGTTCATAAAATTAAAAAAAAAGGAATTTGCTGTTGATAATAATATCATAACTAAAAATCCGGATATACTTCAAACTATGCGTTAATAATTCGATTAAGTGGGTATAATAAATTTAAAAGAAAAACAATAAATTATTTCTTCAAATAAAATACTTACATGTTGAGGTTCAATAAATTTATAGAATATTAATTATAATTTTCAGTTTTATATTGAGTTTGTTTAGTAATTTAAAAACAGTATAATTCATATGCATTTCATTATCCTTGAGAATGATCAATTTTGCCGTATTTTAAAATTTAAAGCTTTTATAATTAAAAAAATACTTAGCTGATTTAAAAAAAAAAAAATTAATTTAATAGATTTATATATGTGTAAGCTTGTATAACATTTTCCACCCTTAAAGCGATAAATTGAATGTTTCAGTATAATAACGAAAAGCAATCTGCCATTTTTTGGATTAACATCCATTCAAATTATTCATGGAATTAAACTTTAAGATGATACCATGGCTAGAAAAATACAAGATAAATATTTTGATAAAAAAATTTGTACCTAATTAAGAATTAAAAGTATTATGGAGGTTTTGAATGAAAAATCATTATTTTGCTTAAAAATGGCCAGTTTCATACAAATTTTAACAAAAGAAATTTTACGAACGATTTTAGATATTTTTTTTCAGAGCTATTCGATAGGTACATTATATATGACTATATGATTAAAGTTGTATTAAAATTTCATATCTTAATATCAAGAGCTAAAAAATATATTTGTAAAAATTACAAAACGAGATACTTCCTATCTGTTTTTTTTTCTATTCCAAAATCATCCCAGTATTTGTCCTAAGTGGTCAAAGAACCGTCTATATTACAAAGATGTATTAATAATAATTTAAGTAGTACTAAATTACTAATACTTTGTATTTAGTATTTGTCGTTTGTGTAGTATGCTATTATTGCTGCTTACCGTACAGTTGTTACCTATTTAATTAAAAAAATTATTGAAATATATTATTTAACTTTTTAAATTCTAAGTTGAGTGAAAAAGGTTGTGTTTTTACCATGATATATATTTTTTAATTTATTTTTTCTTCTATTAACACTTTTTTGTGTACTTGTCCAGAAGTTTCGAGCAGCAACTTTTTGAATCGCAAAATGTCTTTAGAGTCAAGATGGTATTTTTAAAAGGTTATTTTTCAAAATTCTCAATAATTTCTTCAGAATTTGAAAAAAAAGACTACCCAAAATTTAATAAAAATGCCTTAAAAACTATCTATTTTTATTCCAAACTTTATAAAAATTTTAATTTAAATGATTTATTGTTCCTTTAAAATTTAATACACCCTCCCTCCCCGGGTAGCAAAGAACACCCATGGTGCGTAGTATACCCGGCTTTTTAAAAATAATTATGTAGTTCTTATTTACATACCTATTTAATAACAAGTTTTTGTAGTTACGATAATAATATAATTATATTAATATTATACATTATATTTCATTTTATTATGAGAAAGTACCTGTCACCACGGCTAAAGAATACTACAGATTATTAATGTGTTATATACATTCAAGATTAATTTTAAAATAGCTAATTGACTATGATGATCATTAAGAATACATTTAGTAAGTTTAAATTTAATAAATTTTAATTAATTAGTTTGTAATAATATGTTACATAATAGATGGCATTTTATGACGGGTATCATACTAAACATGTACAATTTTTTTGGTGGGTAGCATACACGATTAATATTATTTTTAATACTATTAGTTTTAAAGTTACAACTAATGAACTAAAATTATTAAAATCGATTTCATGAAATTCTAGTTAACGATATATTTTACCATTTTTACTCATATTTTTAGTAGCTTTTCTTGCACTTGGCAAAACTACATAGAATATTAAAAAATGACCGTTCTATGGTACTATTCAAACATAATTCTCTACTAGAAATCTTTCCTTCACGCTTTGGTCTTGGAAAATAGAAATAATAAAGATCATTGTAAAATCATTAGCTTCTTCACTCCACTCAAAATCCAAAACATTTAGAAACTTATTAAACCGCTTTTATTATTAACTACTATTTTTATTTAATTTGTATTCAATTTTTCTTTTTTTTTTTTTAACTAAGTATTAACCTTATGAATTATTGACGTATTTTTGGGACTAAACATCAGTAATGTGTTGTGTAATTTTGTATGGAAAGTGTATTTTATATAAAACTTGTATGAGGTAGTCAACATCACTAATTTATTTTGCGTCCGTAGAAATTTAACGACATTTCGCTTACGCAGGTGGCTCGATTACCCGTGTCTTGAAAATTACGGATAATTGCTATAGTAATCGACTATTATTACCGACGTAATTTCTCTGGATTTTATTTAAATCGAACATGTAGTTACAGCTATTTACAACGCTTTAAGTTTAAATCGACAATGTATTAGACATATACAATTAAACTGAACAGCGCATTTCGAAACGCTATTGTAATAATGAAAGCGTGTTATATGCCCCAGCTACATACCCCTATAAATCCACTCTTAACGTTGGTCAGTAGATCAAATTATTTTATATATATATATATATATATATTTTTTTTTTTCACAGCTTCTGTGTAGTGCATACTATTATTGCCAACACGTATAAATCGATCAAGGCTAGCAGGTAGTACTCATTTTGCCCGTACCCCTGTAGTGTATGAATTCCACACAACACCCAACCGTTAAACTTTCTATGTGCGTCTAAAGAAATTTGACACTCCGTCACCAATTCTAATTACACGATTTGGAACCTGTAATGACAGAAATTTCACAATTATTAATTCAGTACTCGTTCAATATTGGAATAAACGCTTTCATGCAATTGTCTCATGTGCACACAGTAACCATGATAATGCATTATAATTAATATGAATAGTGAATTTCCAGTTGCATAACTTGATTAATTTCAATACTGAGTCAATTTTATGTCATTGGTTGAATTTTTGTTTTTAAAAGTTTATTTACAAATTACGGCGCACTGTTGGTATTCAAGTTTATTTGTATTTAATCTTATTAGGTCAGTGAAATATTTAATTATGCGAATGTGTATAATACCTCTCAATCATACGTGCATTTAACGCGTGGCTAAGCCCCTCAAAACCACTCAAAGCTCTTGATTTTCTGAAAATTGCTTAAGTTTAAAACCCTTATTAAAGCAAATAAATATGTTGGCCCTCTAAAAATTTTAATTGATAATGCTCTTAATATTTGTTATATTTATGCATATGGGTATTCAATTTGAGAGTTGTTAATAATTTATATTTCACATAAATATACTGTATAATATAATACTTCTAAATATTCGTATAAGTATTTAATATTAATAGTTATAAATTTTTTGATTGGTACAAATATTTTTTTGTTTATTAATATATTATCATATTTTTCATATTTATTTATGTTTTCATTTTTGACCTCTCAAATAAAACAAATTAAAAATACAAAAATACATATTTTTAAAAGCCAACAAGTCGTATGAAACACCAATGAAAATAAAATACTTTTTTAATAATAAATGTTGAAGCTTTTTGAATATTTCATTACGAAAAGTAATACCTATATGTATATATATGTGTATTGTTTATTGAGTTCTGTATATTACAGATATTATTAAAAGTACAAAGATTAAAATGATAACCTACTCATTTAAGATGAACTTGTGTTGGGGTGGGAAATTATTTCAGACATAATCATAATTCAGTGAAGTATAAAAAAACAATTTGTGTAAAAGAAAAAAAATAGTAATAAATAAACTTTTGTAAATTAATAATAAGAATAAAAATTACATAATTGTAGATTTAAAACTAATTTATGAAATAACCAATAATAGAAACTAATTTTAATACAAACAATATAACAGTTTAACAGGTTAAAAACATTTTTTTCTTGTTTCAAGGGGCATATAATTTGAGAGAAGTTCACAATAGTCAACGTGATAAAAAATTTTTAGCATACCTAATTTGTACTTTTACTATATCGAATGCCATTCTGTGTCCAAGAGTCCTATTACTATTCAAACTTTTTTAAACACTAAACAATTTAAATACAAACGATTCAGCAATCTTTTTTATTATAAAATGTCAAGTGTAAGTACATTATATTCTTTGTAATAAAGGGTGGTATACTTACATAGGTAATTGAATTTAAAATTGAAATATTATTTTTCGTTCACCCACAAACGTACTGCGCTGGTAGTTACGTGCACGCAAATTACGATTTTGATATGTATAGTATTATTTATACGTTAGCATAATATATAACACATTTAAAAGGACTTTACAACCGTATATGTTGTCTCCGTCTTACCAACATACGACATAGCAAATTCACGCTCAGTAGAATCAATTTTACATCACCAAGTTTAATACTAGAGTATATAGACCCATTATCAAATTTAAAGGTAAAATAATTATCTGTGTTCCTATGTGGGTTTTTACGATATTTTAATTTTTGAGCGAGTTATAAGTGTTTTAAAATTTTCATATTTTAGATATTTATAACTTGCTTGGAAATTGAAATATCTTAAAAACCCACAATGAAACACAGTTAATGATCTTACCTTTAAATTTGATTATTGGCCATTTTACTCTAATATTCAAGCTGGTTATATAGCTGAACACGAATTTTCTATGTTATAAAAATACTTATGTGTCATCTTAACAATTTTTTTAGTGTCTAAGCACAAATTCTTGTCGGATGTCAACTTATTATATTTATTTTATACTCCACTATTTAGATCAAAATATTCTCTATAGATCCTCGGTCGTGTCCCAAATCAAAGATCCACGAGACGCGCACCTGAGGTGACACGAGTCGTGGTTAAACAGTTCTCCACAGGTCGTGACTGTGCATGTCGTGACTTGGCACGTAAACCAATAAAATCATATTATTATTATATCATTACACTATAACAGTGGGTTCTGTCACTAACCTATCACAAAACATTTTTCGTTATCCATTTTGTTCAATCCGTTTACCGTTCCAAGAGTTTCATTCGTTTCGTACAATGTGATAAATCGATCCCAATAAGCAATTAATCATTATTCTGTTCGACCAATGAACCAGTGGTAAATTCTGTGTGAGTTAGATAATCCCAAACTATCCTCTCTAAATGAATTCATAATTTTTTATAGAATACAAAGTGACAAATACCAGATTTCAGATTCTGAGCGAGGAATGTATTGGTTTTACAAATCTGTGTGTTTTTTTTCTTTTTCGTATGTATGGAAGCACGATTTCGGGTAGAGATACTAGTCCAAAAGTTTCGATCAGTAACTCTTTAGATTGGAAATATTGTCAAGATGGTACTCTTAGGAGGTTATTTTTCCAAATTCTCGATATTTTTTCCAAGCGCAATCCTAAAAAAAAACTTTACAAAAAACTGTAAAAAACGACAAAACCCGAATTTTCGTAAATTCGATTTTTTTATTTTTTATATAAATTCCAAAATAATGAAGCTAGAGAATTGAAACTTTCACCAACTACTAAAAATAGTTACGCGCACACCTCATAAAATTTTCAAAGACATTTGACCAATTTTGAGGTAAGTATGGCATTTTGAAAATTTCCGAAATTTCTCGTTTTTTGTTAGTTTTTAATTCATAAAATTTTAATGTATGGATATTGGATACTAATAACTGAAAATGCAATATAAATATATTTAAATGTATTTCTAATTGTACTGAAAAAAATCTCAAAAATCGTTAGTCAAGTTTTTGTTTATGACTGTTTTAAATTGATATTTTGATTGAAATCATTAGGTTTACTTAAAATTACACACTTCAACGCATATAAAAAATAATTGGTATGACCGATCTTTATGAAACTTGATACATAGATAGAGAATTACAAGAAAAATATTTTGGTGTAATAAAATTTTTAACGGACGATTAATTGAAAGTTTTATAAGGTTTTGATTGAAGGGAAATAGGAAAAAGTACTGACAAATATTCTGGGAATACTGAAATAATTATTATCATGAAATCAATTTTAGTTATTTAGTAATGACTTCCAAAATAATAAAGATAAAGACTTATAACTTTCACCAACTACTAATATTAGTTACGCGCACAACGCATAAAATTTTCAAAGATATTTGACCAATTTTGAGGTAAGTACGACATTTTGAAAATGTCGGAAATTTCTCATTTTTTGTTTTGTTAGTTTTTAATTCATAACACTTTAATATATGGATATTATAAGCTGAAAATTTAACACAAACATACTTATATGTATAACCAACGGTCCTAAAAAAATCTTGAAAATTTTAAGTTAGTATTTTGACAGAATTCATTAGTTTTACATAAAATTACACACTTAAACGCATATAAAAAGTAACTGATTCAACTGATATTTATGAAACTTGGTACATCAAATGTGGCGAATGTGAAAAAATGCAGGTTAAAATAATTGGACCTTATTTAATCTGTAGAAAAAAGTTTAAATTAATAGGTAATGTGACTTATTAGCATGCGCTTATTTGATTAGTTGTGGGATCTCCGAATGATACTGTCACTTAATACAAGATGCACTAGAATTCAGACGATTTCTTTATTTATTTAACAGTGAAAAAAATCTCTACTCGCATAAAAATTTGGTTGGAAAAACTATGAGAAAATGTAATGTTGTTTGGCGAATATTTAGGTATCTCATTACCCTTTTACACCAATATTGTTTTGAGTTCACGTTAGCAAACAAATTCATTGAACTGAAGTTCGATCATATCTTATTGGATTTTATCAGGAGCATTCTTTACTTCGACAATAAAAGGATTTCGAATTAATTTCTTAATTGCGTCAATGTTTAATATACTATATTGTGAAAAGTATTAAGTCAATTTCTTCTTAAGGATTAAATTTGTTGGTGTTCTATTATTACATTATCCTGAATACTTCACTGATTATAATAGTTTGTTCATCAATATTTATTATAAAAAAAAAAAAAATATGAACTCGAAAAAAAATTTTTGGCAGCGTGCACTACCTGAGATGAGCCCACAGACCACCAGTTGGGAACCACTGGTATATATAAATATTATTTATTTTATTATAATTATTAACATAATTATTTAACTCATAATTGTAGAGAATATTATTGATTTAAATTTAAATCTACTTTATTCAATTTGGTATTCGATTAATTATAGGTTTAATTTATTTAGGTTTCAATACGAAGTAAATATAAATTGATATAACATAGGCACCTGAAAGTAGTTAATGCTTTACACTTAGTTCCCAGCTCGTCATCAATGATATTTATAAAAAAAAGGTATATATATATATAAGATAATAAATTCTATATAAAATGGAAATCGTATATGAAATTATAGTTTATTGTTTAAAATACAATTAGAAATCAGGAATTTAGCACTCTCGCAAAAAGAAATTTTCTAACTCATTTTAAATTAGAAATGAAAATTGTTTGTACAATGTATGAAACAAAAATAATGTTATGACTAATATATAAATACTTTGATTATTAAAGTGACGGTACTTACATTATAGAAATAAGTATTAAAAATTCAACCCCTCCACCTCAAACAAAATATTATAAATCTCACTACATCTATGTTATAACTAAAGACCAGATTATTGCATACTTTTTAACATGTGTTCTAAATCTTATAGAAACAAGTTGCAAATCGGAATCAAATGAAAAGATTTATTCAAAGTTTTTTATTTTACACAAAGTGTACTATGCGTATATAAGGGTTTTGAAAGTACTTAAGAGTATGTTTGTATAAAATTTTCAGATTTTAATACCAGGAGTTACAAATTTAATGAAATAAAAACTTATAAGAAAAAAAGGAAATTTCCAATATTTTCAAAGTTCTATAATAAACTTAAGATTTTTTAAATAAATTTTATATTTTTATGAAGAATGCGCATAACTATTTTTAGTAGCTGGTGAAAGTTTAACATACTTATAAGAATTAGTTTTGGAGTTATTGCTTAATAATTAAAATTGATTTTTTAATAATATTTTTTTCTGTGCTTATAGTAATTTTACAGTACTTTTTTGCAATTTTTTCAATCAAAACCTTGTAAAACTTTGAATTATTAAAATAATTTATTGTACCAAAATATTCGCAATGTAATTCTCTACCTATGTACCAAATTTAATTAAGATCAGCCGAACCAAGTTTTCTATGTGCATTTAAATGTATAATTTTGGGTAAAACTAATAAATTCCATCAAAATGCTAACTTATGAAAAAAAAAAGTTAACTTACGATATTTGATATATTTTCAGTAATTTTAATCATCCTTATGAGTTGGTTTATTTACATTTTTAGGTCTTAATATCATAAAATCAAAATGCTATGAAATAAAAAATTACAAAAACCGAGAAATGTCCAATATTTTTAAAATTGTATACTGAATTCAAAATTGGTCAAATGTTTTTGAAATTTTTATGAAGTATGCGCGTAACTATTTTAGTTGTTTGTGAAAATTTTAAGTTCTAAGCTATATTATTTTTGAATTAATGTTAAGAAACTTAAATTGATTAAAATTTAAATAATTTCATATATTACCGTTTTTTGTCAATTTTACGGTAGGTCCTTACACTTTGAAAAAATATTGAGAAAAGAAAATAATGACTTCTCTAGAATGTCAACTAAATATAATTTACAATCTAGAAAATTATTGACGAAATTTTAAAACCGGCATTTCTATCCGAAAAAAATGCTTTTAATTAATATCTCTACTCGAAAAAGTGTCTTTGTAAATATATAAATAAATAAATAATAATAATAATAATAATAATAATACAAATATACACAGATTTGTGAAATCAATTAGTTCTTAATTATTTATTCTGTACATATAAGAAAATTATTACATTAATTTCAGTATTACTTAAATTTTTAGTTAGATTGTGTTAATCATTAAATAAAGAAATAAAACGAGAAAACTATTTTGTTTTAATGGTTGAGTTTTAATAATATTTTCCTAAAAATCGTCAGTCGAAAAATTGAAGTCCTAGTCTCGTCTCTGCTTATCATGCTATAGTTTACCCGTCTCGGCCGCAACCGAATCTTGTTTTTGAACTTTATCTATGAATCCAATTAAAACTGTTGATTATTTCGATAAGTTAAGTCAAGCCATAAAGTGATGGATTGAAAGTTATGTAGAACTCAAATCAGAAAGTAAAATGATGTTTTGCTTGAAACGTTATATATCAATTAATTATGAACGAAAATCGCTAGTCGATGCACACTAATAACACGAATTGTCACGAGTAAAATACATTTTAAACGACACAATGAGAAAAAGGACGTATATCATCATCAGACCTTGTATTTTCTTTACTTCTCGAGTGTGATACTCTTGTGGGTATATTGAATTTTAAAGAAACTGTAAATTATTTCTTCAATAAAACGATTCTGAGTGGAGCTTCAGTTTATTCAAGACAATTTTACTTAAAAATTATAAAGTTTGATTATATTTTACTCGGCCAGTTTTTATATTTCACTATTAACTGAGAACATTTTTTAAATTTTCTTGCACAAAAATATTTTTCATACCTATTATTGCCTATCTATATTTAAGTTTTTATACAGTTTGGATTAAAAAAGACAGTTTCTATGTCTTTTTTATCAAATTTTAGATAGTTTTTTTCAAATTTTGAGAAAACTATTGAGATTTTTGTAAAATAATCTTTTAAAAGTATCATCTTGAGGCAAATCAGGATACAAAAAGTTGCTGGTCAAAACTTTTTTCTAAGGATTGTTTACAAAAAAAATAAACATCATTATAAAAATATTAGCTTCTTTGCTCCACTCAGAATCTAAAATTAAGACAAGTTCATGATTTTAATTCATAATAAAACTTTGTAAAATTAGTTAAATTGCAAAATCTGGACTTCAATAATAACCCAATAATTACCCTCGTGGGTTTTGTGTCACACAGGTGTTCGATCGCATAAGGTCGGAAAAAGACGCGGAGAAAGTGTTCGAAAAAGTGGTGTGCGTCAACGGCGACGTTTCCGATCCCGAGCTGGGTCTGAGCGCTGAGGATAAGCAGAGGCTGTGCTCCGAAGTGTCGATTGTCTTCCACTCGGCGGCCACCGTCAAGTTCAACGAAACGCTGCGTACTGCCGTTACACTGAATACATTGGGCACACAACGCGTGGTAGACCTGTGCCGGTCAATGCAACAGTTGAAGGTATGTAATTATTATTATACGCTCGGAGCCGTTGACGCCTACGTAGTAAAAAATATGCACTCGAGTCAAGTACATGACTATACCAAGTTGTGGGGTTGTTGATTGAATAGGATTGAAAATTGTTATTTAATATCTGATTTTCTGCTTCCAATGATCAGTGTAATTGAAAATGTACTTAACGGTTTAATCAAGTTGAGTATCCGTCTAGAAGGACTTTTAACTCCTAAAGAGTGTTAAAAAAAAAAACAGTGTTTTCGTTAAATTATTAAAAAAAAGTTCTGTTATGATAAATAAGTAGAGAGGGAGGCTCTGATTTTAATAATCATAAAAAAAAATAATAATTATTAACCTAACCTAACCTGAACAACGAAAAAAATAAAACGGATTGTATTTGTTTAAATACTTTAAATCGACCAGTGGCGTAATCTACCTATTATTTTTTGATAGTTTGGGATTGGATAATTCTTGAAATCTTATAAATTACAACCTTTTCAACTGTTTCAACTATTAAGTTTTTAATCACAATTTGCTTTTAGATGGTACTTTTAACAGGTCATCAATAGAAATTTTCAGTAATATTTTCAACATTTGGGAAAAACTACCCAATATATGATAAAAACATCATTTTTTTAAATACAAATTTATAGATAGACAATAATATGAGAAATGTTCTGGTGCAAGATATTTTCAAAAATGTGAAAAAGAAATGTTAGAAATTTTTTTTTAACATCAAAATTTTTCTCATCAAAATTGTTTTCCTATTTTCGGTTAATATTGGGATATAAAATTGGCTGGGTAAAAAATTATTTTTTTTTGTAATATTAATAAACTTTAAAGTTTTTAAAAATTTGAAATCGACTTTCTAATATAAACAAAATCTCCACTCAAAATCGATGTATTATGGAAATGATTTATCGTTTCTTTAAAATTTAACATACCCTCTAAATTCCACCCGAAGAGTGAAGAATATCCATGGTGTAAAGTATGTGTGAATTTTAGATTCTGAATGAAGTGAAGAAGCTAGTGTTTTTACAGTGATACTTTTTATTGTTTTTTATTATTATTATTATTATTTTTTTTTTGTGAACACTTTTTTGTATAGATCTACTTGTCCAAAAGTCTCGATTTACAACTTTTTGAAATTGGATTTGCCTCTAATTGGTACCTTAAAAAGGACATTTTTTGAATTTCTCATTCTTCAATTTTTTTTTTCTTTGGAAAAACTTGACCCAAAATTTAACAAAAAAGCCTCGGAAAGTATCATTTTTTTGATCCTAACTTATTGAAAAATTGAACATAGATAGACAGTAATATAAGAATTAAAAAAAATTTTTTTACCAATTTCTAAAATATATTGTTCCAAAGCGATAGAACTGTAAACGTGATACTGAGTTGTACCCGAATAATACATTTTTGTAATCCAAAACAGGAACGGATTTGATAGGTGGGTGACGTAATGATCGCCCTCCCCCCTACTTTTTTCTTAATTTTCCTATCAGCCTAATAATATGTGCTAGGTGAATTTTAAATATTTAAACAATTTTTATTTTCGGAATAACTTATTACTTGCAGCTGATATGATGTTTTCTAAGGTTTGGAAATTAATATTGACTAAAACAATAATTCTTACAATAATGTTATGTGGTACAATGTCATAATTAGGTCTTGAAAACTTTAGCATTATAAAAATTACTTTTTAGCACTGATTATGTTCTAAGATTTGCCAAACAAAAAATACAAATACTTCAAACTCATACATATTATTTGAAGTAAATTGATTATAATAATGTAGTACATCATGGTTGTATAATATACTATACCATCATAGAAAATCGCACCCACCACCCACACACCATTAAGGAGCGGAGACTTATTGAATTATATCTATGATACCGATTCGCCTCTCCCTTAAATGTTCTTCAGATTCGCCTCTGATCCGAAATGTAATCGAATAGTACGTTTTTGATGAGTCGAATAATGTTTGTGAATATTTATTATTCCTACACATTTATTATACACAGGTAAAAATATAAAATAAAAAAATAATCTTCTCATTCAATTTTAATACATATTATTAGAACTAAATAATAATATTTATGTATTTATATTTATATTCCAAATTATAAGCTATATCAATTTGTTAACCGTTTAACCATGCATTCATACTTCGATGTCATAGTGTGTAATGATGTGTATTCACTGAGATAGATAATAACTACTGGAGCACAAACTATGTTACAAAAAACGAGCGATTTTATAAGCAATACCCCCTCCCACATCGAAGTGAAATTTTTCGGCTCATCCATTACTTTACATGCAATTTTCGTCAACTTTACATGACACAGAAACTAATGATCATAATCGGTTTAGTTTGGTATCAAATATTTTGTTTTGATGAGAACTTGAAGTTGATATACTTCAAAATCACGAAAAAAAAATTTTTTAAAGATTTTTAATGTGACTTCAAAATATTTTTAAAAAATCTTTTAATTCGCGGTATTTGTGTACAGTTTTTTCCAATTCATTCAAGTATATACTCATATATTTATGTATACTACAAATATATTATATAATCTATAATAATAAAGGATATTATATCTTAGTGGTTTGGTATTTATACAATCATCACTGAGGTATAACGAGATATATAAATATACGTGCATATTATATAATATATATATATATATATATATATATATATAAGTAGGTATATTCATGAGCGGATTAGAAAAAAATGTGCACATTTCTTAACTTTTAAAAAAATATTTTGAAAAGAATTTAAAAATATTTTTAAATTTTTTTCACAGTTTCGAAATATAACAACCTAAAGTCGACATCAATAAAAAACTTTTAATACCAAACTTGACTAGTTTTGACCATTAGTTTGTCAGTTATGTCAAGTTAAAGTTTACAAAAATTGCATATAAAGTAATGGGCACGTCAAATTATAGCCCTTTGATGGTGGGGGTTGCGTTGATCAAATCAGCTCGTTTTTTGTAACACTGGGAATATAGCGAGTCCGCGCTCTAGTATATTATTATCTATCTCAGTGTTCATAAAATATATTACATGTAAAAATATTAATTAAAAATAAATATGAAGTCGAATATGAAAAACTTTAGTTGTCAATTTTATACCGACATAAACATACGGGAGCGCATGAGGTGCGTTCCTTAAAAAAGGTATGCACAAGGTGCGTCTCAGATTGTTTTGGACGAAATTCGTGTATTTTAATCAGGAATTTTTAAACCAAAAATAATTAAATGAAAAATAAATAACAATTTGTTAGTTGAATGTTTAATACCTTTAATAAAAGCTAATTGTAAAATTGTCAATAATGTAATGTCGGTAATAAATAAATAATTGGTATAAATCATAAGTCAATTGAAAAATTGTTTATGAAATATAGCAAAAAAAATCTTTCGAGTCTTATTGAAAATCTTTATAATCAATATTGCAAATAAAATAATTAATACAAATATATCTAATCATATAAAAATCTTTTATTGTAAATAATATAATATAGAGATCTAATAAATAAATAAAATGTAGATATAATTATATAAATAATGAGTTGATTAGAAATGTGCATGTCAAATGTAACAAAAATCACTCTAATCCAATTAAAAATCATTATTGTGAATTATATAAATCAATTAAATAATAAACAATTATAATAATACAGTAAAATAAATAATACGAATATAAATCAAAAATATCAATTAAAAATTAGGTTTATACTTCATAGTTCATACTATCATTCATTTGAGTAACTTTTTATATATTCTAACTTTTTTATTTTATGTCTCGAAACAATTATCAAAGCACAGACCCCTTATAAATACACCACTGAGAACCCTTAAAAAGTTGAAAAAAATTATACTACCTGACAAATATAGTGGGATGTATCTCGTGTACCCTTTTGACGGGACCCGAATAAACTATAATTGTAATTATACTACTATTAGTTATACAATTATTATTATTTATAGTTTATACGTCTTAATTTCTCTGTTATCGCAGGCCATGATTCACGTATCAACGGCGTACTCAAATGCGGATAGGCCGACCATCCAGGAGTCCGTGTACAAACCACCCCGTGACCCCGGGTTCGTGATCAACTGCTGTCAGAAGATGTCGGAAGACGACTTGCGGGAAATGGGCCGGAGGATGCAGGGTAACCACCCAAACACTTATACCATGACCAAAGCTATGGCCGAATGGGTGGTCGCGGAACAAGCGGACGACATACCCGCAGCTATTGTTAGGCCTAGCATAGGTAAATATGTCCACACGCAGTTTTGTGTTTTAAGGAGGTCGGTAGAGATTAAGATGGATTTGTATGGAGCCCAGGGTTTTAGTTGTGACAGTGTTTTTGTGTTGGAAAAATATTACAATGTTAATTGATGATGTTCAAGAGAAAAAATATTTATTATTATTTATGGGCGGAGTGATATACAATACCCCCGTTAGTACGAAGTCATTGCACGAAAATTAAAATATTGGTCAACGTATTTGTACAGAATGCAGTATCAGATCACACAAATTTCTGAAATACAAACAAAAAGCTTCGTACTGTTAAAATGGTCATAATGCGTTTGGGCGAACCGCTGTTTCACCGGCATACAGACTGCAATGTTTTTAAGCGAATATTTTAAAATGCTCTCGAATGATAAGATTTCTATTCCACAAATAAATTTTGGGAAAACGACAATGATTTCGATAACGAAGAACAAGAATGATTTGATAAACGGATCGTTAAATTCCTGCATTGTGGTTGTACACATTTTGGTTCCTACTATTATTATTGATCTTAAAATATACAATGTCTTCTAGACAGCGTCAATTTTTATTTAAATTTAATATTTAATTTAATTTTGATAAACACTATTTTATATTTTTTTTAATACCTTTAAAAAATACACATTTTTTTTTTTAATAAACCCAATCCATGATTATAATAAAACTCAATATTTTCATTCATACACATGATATTTACGACCAGTGTTAGCTAACTCCCAAATATGATCAGATGAGAAGGAAATATGCTCTGTGTATAAATGTTCACCTGAACACATCATAATATTTTGTTTCAATTCATAAATAAAATTTTGAAACCCTTTGAAAAACCTAAGCCAGTGACATGTAAAAAATTAAATTTTTTATGAAGCCTAAACTCACCACAACTAGGCACCATCCTTTATGAACAAATATATACCTATTTTAGATTTCTTTTTTACTTTTTCTAACCGAATTTATCATTCAAATTAAACAATAGTTGACAACACCTTTACTCAACAACCTACCCACCATTTTTTTTTTTTTTTGGGGGGGGGTGGTACAGGCCTCAAAAAATGATTTCCGCTACAACCCTGATTTACTCCACATTAAGGGAGCAAAATAAGTTACTATCGGCCATTGGTTAGACATCCCTGCATTGAAGTATAGATACTACTGATCAAAATGAATAAATCCTAAGCATTTCGAGACGAATCCACGTCTAATAATGATGAGGGAGTGCTGTGTGACATTAATAATAGCTTACGCTTATAAAATAATATTATTTTTTAAGTGACCGCTGCGTGGAAAGAACCGTTTGAAGGATGGGTAGACAACGTGAGCGGTATCACAGGCATCATGATGGAAATCGGACGAGGCACGATCAGAAGCATAGTGTGTGACCAAAAGCTTCGTGTGGACATTGTACCCGTGGACATTTTGGTCAATACGTTGATAACATCTGCTTGGCACACAGCCACGTACAGGTAAAAATAAATCGAAATAATGTTCTTTCCTTCAGAAATTAGGTGTTTAATAAATAAATAAGTAATGTACAATCCCTTAATACCTAATTCGGAAAACAAAAATTGGTATTATGAATACTAAAATAAATCAAATATTATATAATATAATTCAAACAAGTCAACCTAGTGTAAAACAATATTATTAGTAAAAAGTATGCATTTATGATACATTTTGTATTTTAAAAATTTTAAAATAAATGCATATTTTGTGGCATATTACAGCATTTTTAAAAGTATATTTTTAGGATTTTTAGTGCATATAAATCCGTTCCTTAATTATTATTACATAAATCCATTTGGAATCATATTCTTTTTTCTTGTTTAAATTTAAACTCAATTATTTTAGGTCTATTTATACGAGCAAAAAAAAATATTAATTAACATGCTTTACACTTACTGATAATTTAGTAATAGAATATTGTGATAAAATTGTAGTAATAATTTTAGTAGGTAAAATTATTCGATAGTTTATTTATTTTAACTTCATTTATTTCAATCAACAATCAACAATTTTAAATCACTTTCAAATCATATAGATAGACAGTTAACAGCTTACTACTATAGTTTAAACTCACTGCACGTGAATGAATTCTCTACTTTGTATTTATTCTGTGAAATTTAATCCTGCGGTATATCCTCTTTAGTTGAATTCGTCGAGGTCGTTAGAAACTTATCAAAGCCATGGCTTTTCAATATAATATTTTCGTTTTAAATGTGATGTCAGTTGCCAATACTTTCAGTATTATCTTTAATACTTCTTTGATATTATTTTTTACATTTTTCTTGGTATTTATATATTTCCTTTGAAGATGAATAATTTGTAATTCATCACAGTTCAACACTGAATACGCTCGATATTTTCCATTTTTTTTTTCCACATACACTGAAAGCGTAATTAAGTAAATTCCTTGGAAAATTTGAAAGAGATCCTGTGAGAAAAACAGGCTACAAATAATTTTAATAAAATAATTCAAATAATTTAATAAAACGAATAACTACTATTAATGTGTTTTGTACGTAATTTCACTAATCTTGAAGTATAACCACATTGGCATTAGTTTTAGATACTTTAGGCCTTGTTCTTAAATGCTTTGTTTTTAATGCGTATCAAGTAATCAGTAATGATTCTTCACGAAAATTTAAGTTTGAGTGTTCCATTCTTTTTTTTCTACATAACTAATTTCACTGTTTGGGAAGCATAACCACGCCAGAGTTAGGTTTACAGATTTCTGGCCTTATTATTTATTCTTTATGGCTATTTATAATCTACTTTAAATTAAGTACGTATATTCCAATAATGATTTCTCATGAATATATAAGTTTGAGTTTTCTTTCTCTTTTTGTATACAAATATATATATATATTTTGGAGAACGTTTCTTTTTCATCGGTGTTAATTTCAATAAACTGTTAGAAATATAAAAGCATATTATTCACTGCAAAATATCGTAACTGTGCAACAATACAATATAATTTAGACGTGAAATCAATAATATTTAAATATTTCTTAAAATATAGAGCAAACTAAATACTTCAGCTTTCATTATTATTAACTATTATCATATTATTTCAAATAAAAGTAAACACGAGGATCTAATTAAATACTTTTATACACATTTTGTCGACATTAGGTATTATATAAAAAAATTCCTCCCTACAATTCTTTCAGGGCGCAATACATAGGCAATTGTGTGGCATGAATGCATTCAACATAATTTTGTTTTTATAGCATTACCTACCTGTAAGCGATTGTTTTAAAAATTCTTTGTCATCACGACTATTTAATATAAATATTCTAAAATAAAAATATTTTAATTGATGCAATCTTGAAAATTCTATGACCAAAACCCTTAAAACAGTTGAAAAAATTATTTGTAAGTAATGGATTAATTCAAAGTTAACAAAAAAAAGAAAAAATAGTTATATTTAATTTAATATTATGTACCATTAACTCAAGTATTTTTATACGAAAACATGTACACATAAAAAAAGAAAATAATTATAATAATAAACATCATTGTAAAAATACTAGCTTTTTCGTTCCACTTAGGATTTTAAATCATTGTAAAAGATACAAAAAAAATGCTTTTCCATAATATGTTCTCTTAAATATGGTATAAAAATATGCTTTTATATGCAAACATTTTTGTTGTTTTGAAAAGTGCTACTATAGGTATTAATAATATTTAAATAATTATTTCAGTGCTGACTATAAATGAAAGAATTTTAATTAAGACGCTGTAGTGTCTTACTACCTCCATAGTTAAAACAGCGATTGTAAGCTATTCTCATGTTACTCTCCCGAGTCTACTTCAATTACTACCTGAAGTGTATAATATGTTAACTCTCCCGGGTTAATATTATGTTTACCTGAAAGAAATATGTAAATTCTCCTGGGTCTTCATTAATACTACCTGTTAATTGTTCATTAATAACTACTGTACACAATTATTATAGTATGAATAAAGTTCGTTAGCAATAAATTATAATTGCATTCAAGAAACAAATAAAACAAAAATTAATAATATAAATCAATTTCTTTAACTGTAAGATATCATTTAGGACAAAAATAGTTTAATAAAAATTTCAAACAGCAAACATTTGAACCAAAATTTGCCTCTAAATGGTACTTTTAAGAGATCATTGTTCAAAATTCTCAATAGTTTTTCCAAAAATTTGGGGAAAATTACCCGAAATTAAACAAAACCGCCTTTATTTATTTTTTTTTATCCAAAATTTAAATATACGTAGATAGAAAATAATATGAATAATGTTTTGGTGCAAAAAATTTTTTAATATGATAAAAAAACACTTTTTTCTTCATCAGTCATTTTTTTTTCTTTTCTCAGTTAATAGTGGAGTATAAATATGGTTTAGTAAAAATTACATTTTTTGTTATAATAATAAACTTTATAATTTTTAAGTAAAATTATTTATGATGAACTAAAACTCCGTTCAAAATGGTCTTATTGAAGAAATAATTTATCGTTTCTTTAAAATTCAATATACCCACCAAGAGCATCCCACCCAAAGAGCGAAGGATACCTATGGTGCGAAGTATACCTGGATTTTTGTCTTATAATATATTTTTCTCTATTTTTTGAATGGGAGTTTTTATTTATTTTTTTTTTTATTTGGTTTATCAATGCTTTGCATTTTTATGTACGCCTAAGTTTGACAGTATTTTAGATCTTTCTGATGTATATAACATTGACTTGGGAGAGTTTATACTTTTCCTTCAGTTTATGGATATATTCCCGACTGAAATTTCCCAGTTCAATTCACTTTCTAATTATAAAACGTAAAATCGAGCATATTACATAATATTTGCTATACATCTAAAATATTTAGATATTTAGATATTTAAATTTTATTGGCTGCATACGAATTGAGTTCTAAAAGAATCTTTTAAAAGGTTAGATTAGGGTTAGGTCCCGGGTTACTGAAGAAGCATACTAATTGAGTCCCGCTAGAATTCAATTAAAATACCTATACTGAATTCCAGACAACTTTTGAGAAAAAAAACATTTTCCTACCCATTTTAACAAACATAAGATTGTCTGTAAAAAATACAGATATGGTTAAAAATGTTATTTTTCCTGTTAATTTTGATTGATAATAATAATTCAAATAATATTGAATAGGTATTTGTCAAAAATTTTTAAAATTTGTCAAATTCTCCCAAAAAAATTGGCATATCTAAGATTAGTTAATAAAAAAATAAAATTCAATACAATTTTACCGTTAGTTTATGCGCTTGTTCTTGATAAAAAGTGAATTGGACGGGGAAATTTCTGACGTGGAAATTTCCGACAGGGAAACGGTAACGGGGAAATGTTCGATGGGGAAACGGAGACGGAGATATGACCCGTCACCCTTCCTTCAGGTAAACTGCTGACCAGAGAGATTATACTAGTTTTTAAAATCGTGAAAGTTTGCCATACAATCGGATGAATTTATCACCACTCTTGTTTACCTACATACATTAGAACTATGACTAATCTAACCTAACTAATATTTAAGTCATTCAATGAAATAATTTAATAATTTACTACCACATTTTTAGATTCTAAATGAAGCAAAGCAGCTAGTTTTTAAATTTTTTATACAACGATATTTCATTTTTTTTTTATTTTTTAATTATCTTTTATTAATTATTTTCAGTAAACACTTTTTCGTATAGAAATACTTGTCCATAAATCTTAACCAGCAACTTTATGAATCAAAATTATTGGCCTCTAAATGGTACTTCATTTTTCGAAATTTTCAATAATATTCTCAAAACTTCCTAAAATTTGACAAAACCACCTTAAAACTATCTTTTTTTAATCTAAATTTTATGAAAATTTAAATATAGATTGACAATTATGTGAGAAATGTTTTGGTGCAAGAAAATAATTTTGTGCTATTAATAACAATATTTAATAAATAAATATATTTTGTAACATCCCGCTATTATCTGAGAACAGGAAAAAAAATTTTCCAACATTTTTTTTTCGTCAACAATTTTTTTTTCCTGTTCTCAATTAATAGTAGGCTAAAACTGGCTTAGTACAAAATAATTTATTTTGTTAAATGATTAAACTTAATACTTTTTTATTAAAATAATTTTATGTAAACTGAAGCTCCACTCAGAATCGTTTTATTGAAAAAAATAATTTACCGTTTTTTTAAAATTAAATACACCCAACAAATCTTATCATGACGAATTAAGAATACCCATAGTGCGAAGTATATGGACTGTAAAATTATACCTATATTATTATATTTTGGCAACTGCATCACCAAATATCGAAAATCCATAAAAATTACTCGATATGTATATTTTTAATAGCCTAAAATATTCTTTTATCTTGAAATTTTCTTAAATATGCAAAAAGCATCTTTGTTATTAATTTATACGATTCAAAATTTGTAAAAATTTCAGAACTCTATCTGACTGCATAGACTAAACAAAAAAAAAAAAAAATAAGCAAAATAATATTAATCCTACTTCTAAGACAGCACTATTTTTGTCCTCTATAAAATTATAAATTATGAGTACAATCTTGACCGTTCAGCGTCCACCATTATTAATGTAACTAAAATACAAGGTGCAGTGGCGTAATCATGGGAGGAGATTAGGGTGTTCAATTCCCTCCTAGATTTTTTTAGTTTCTAAGCGGTGCGAAGAAGCTTATGTTTTTACATTAATGCATATTTTAACTTTTTCTCCTTTCTGGAAACCCTTTTTTGTATAAAAATACTTGTCCAAAATTTTTTCTATCAGTAACTTTTTAGACCAGAAATTCCACACAGATGGTATTTTACAGATGTCATTTTTTAAATTTCTCTATACTTTTTCCAAAAACATGAAAAATCTCTCGAAAAATTGACAAAATCTAGTAAAATATTCTATTACCAGAATTTTTTTTTAAACTGTAGAATAAAATTTCAAATTTGGAATTTTAGTACCAAACATTTTTTTTAAATATACGTTATTGCTGTAGAAATAATTTTAAAAAACGAAGTCAAAAATTATAATAGAACAGAAATTACTGCATTTGTCAAATCATACTGGGACACCCTGCAATCTGTATGTGTGTAAATAAAATTTAAAGATTATATATGTTACGGGCAATGTGAAATACCGGGAAATGTACACATTGACCGGTCAATGTGGTCCTGCCCGGGCAATGTGAACCAAGAATATTATATGTAATATCATAATGTAATTTTTCTAACAAATTTAATTCAATTATGGATTTATTATATTATTATATTGATGGAATGAAAAAAAAATTAACTGATATCATTATGTTATATATTATCTATCGAATTATTATATTATCCAATAAATTAAATTTCTAAATCTTATTATATTACAAATATTTTGAAAAAAAAATAAAATTACCAACATTATTATTTTAATTTTAGTATAAACTATAATTTTATTATTAGGTACCTATTTATTTACACAAGATTTAGAAGCATGACACTTGGAATTGCATAGTCTGTCTGATTTTCAACACTATTTATAGTACATAGACATACATATCTACACTATATGTTTACACAGCGTGTTTCAAAAATCTCATAGTTTTCATTGATAATATTCTTGGTTCACATTGCCCGGGCAATGTACACATTGCCCGTAACATATATATATATATATATATATATATATATATAATCTTTAAATTTTAATTACACATATAATATTAGTCTTTTTATTAAACTACTAAAAATCTTTTTCAAATTTGAAATTAAAAGATATTTTGTTCTTCTGTATTTTAGAAATAGGAACATATTTTGGAATTTAATTACTGATTTCGGAATGCATTCTGTACTACAACTAAACAAAGTAATGTAATTTCGTCCATCATTATAGTAGTCATTAGAAACAAGTTATTTTTGTTAATTATGATACAAGAAAAAAATATTTTAATATTGGTTTTGGTTGCATTGTGTAAGGATATAGGTAGGATTGTAGGAAGACCATATTTACTTTTTAAATAGATTCTAGGGAGGGGTCTACAGGAAACTGGAGGCGGAAAAGCCCTAGTTTTTCCCATTTTGGATGACGGTACAATATTCACGCGTTTACGATTTCCGTGTTTCAGGCAAAACGCCGTCAGGGTGTACAACTGCACGTCAGGCGCGCTGAACCCGCTGCGCTGGGAAGAGCTGGGAAACCTGTGCCAATACCATTCACTGACTGCCCCATCCAAGTACCTGCAGTGGTACCCCGGATTCTCGTTCCGCACCAACCGCATGGTGCATCGGCTATGTGAGATCCTGTTCCACTTTGTGCCAGCCTTCATCCTGGACATCGTGCTCCGGCTCACCGGGTCCAAACCTATGTACGTACATGCTGTCCGCTCCAACGTACTTCTCTATTGCTCTCGAATCCTTAAAAAAAAAAAAAAAAACCCGAACATTACTATCTGTTTGCTCGTACATTTGCATTCCGATACTATTTACAACAGTGTTTTTTGCCAACTCCTCGTAGACATTTATGTCCACTTTGTCCATAATTTCTTTTGAGGTATCCGGTCAGAGTCCGACTGTTGACAGAGATGGTAGAGAAGTCGTTCAATAACTCGAAACTGCAACATTCTATTGTGACCTATCTGACTGTGTTATGTTACAAATGATGCTATCAATATAACAATTACGTGGCAAAATGCAATTTTAGACACATGTTCAATTTGTTTGTGTAATGAGAAATTATTAAAACGTTTAACTTTAAACTGATCAGACTTTACGATAGACAGAATTCGCGTCAAAAGATGGCAAATAGGTAATACTTCGATGTTTGAAATGTGTGAAAAATATATGCGCTTTATTTATAACCAAAACGCATTGAATTCATTTCAAATTTCAGAAAATATAGAAAATTTCAAAATTCAGTTTGTGCTTTTTCGCCCGAAATGTCCAGAGCAAGATTAAGTTCTGTCTTTATGTTTTCTATAAGATTTCAACAGCGCATTTTTTTTCATGTAACGTTTTATCAATATTATAAATGAATACTTTTTATTTTAATATAAGTATTTTTGAATTTTGGTATATCAGATAAAAAGTAATTAGGTACAAGGTAAACACAGTATATAGGGTTGCATAGGTTTTACAAGCTTTTTTTCTGTACTGCAAATTTAAAATTTCCTTTATTTGAACATAAAAATTGAGATTGCTAAGAATGGATTTGCTAAACAACGTAGGAAAATTGCATTCAGCAGAACTAATTTTGTGTTGTAACTATTGTGACGTGAGCTTAGACATTCGAGTAAATTAAATAATCTTACTAATTTCAAAAATAAAAAAAAACTACCTAGCAATTAGAAATTTTGTAGATAATTACCACCATAGTTAATGTATTTTATATTTTCATTGATACATATTTTGTGAATCATTAAAATCGTTAAAATTTTTTAATTTTCTCTATTTGTTAATAACAGTTTATAATTTTTGATCTTCACATTTTCTTTCCATTTCATTTGATTAAGTTTTCTTAATTCTTATTACAATATTTTCTTGATTAAAATGTATGTACTCAAATCGTTCACTGTTTCTGTATATACATCGATAAACATAACATGAAAAGTATAAGGAAACACTTAGTATATAAGTGTATAAAACTTTTTGACAAAATCGATAAATTATCTATGTATAATATATATAAATTGTCTTATCGTATTACGATCGATCCGGCAGAATCAATGTACACTCTTAAAGCTTTCTTAAAGAACTTAAAGAAATATTAGTTTTCTTTTCTTTTGATAAATGAAACTGTCTAAACACAACGACCTAATTTATTTTTATTTAAGTTTTGACAACACCAAATTTTTTTCTCCACGCATTGGTAATTTAATTATTCAACAATATTTTTAATGTGGCCAAACATTTTTCTTGTCACATCCATATCCCTAATCCAAAAGATTTTTTATTTTTGCGCACCTTATTTGTTTTGAAATTTATTCAATGGTTACAGGCCATTCCAAATTTATTGTGACTCAGAAAACGTAGCACTCGTCAGAATTTTGATAATTATAATATTGTAAATCATAATATATCACGTACTTGTTATTGTTATGAAGTATTACAAAATAAACCCAATAGGTAATTAAAATGATTAATCATTTTAACTCAATTTTTCTATAAAAAATTAAACCATTACAATGAAACTCATATTATTAGCTTTTCGATAGCATTTTTTCAAATTTATGTTATGTTTACAAAATATTAGGAGGTATTGCCCGCCTTAATTCTTAAAAATGATTTCCTCGCCAGTTTACGACTGTAAACTATACTAAAAGAGCACCAGACACTGCCTAAATAGTGTATAACATTTTACAATTAATGTTAATGCATATCAAATAGGTACTTCAATAAAATTAAAATATTAATAAAAATAAAAGTAATTGAATCGTTTTTCTGTGGTACCTATTGCTAGTGTTTTATTGACTTATAGTTGTCCGATAATCTCGATTTAAAATTGAGATTCAATATATTTTGCCGAGAATAGGTAGGTATCATGTTGTTTATGTGATGAAAATGGCAAATCCATGAACTAAGATAAAAATTAAAGCCTATAGTTCAATGCATACAGAGTAGCCTTTATTCTGACGGACAGTAGAATCGGTAGGTAGGTAATATAAAACGTCTAAACTCCAGTTGACTTAGTATGGACAGTAGAAATTCTGAAATATTCTAATACCCCTACTCTGTTTATCATATTATTAAACTCATTATATTCAGAATATTAACTCTGTGTTTAATATCAAGTAAAACTGTAGAACCCAGATCAATGAAAACCGTCAAAAGTGCAGTTGCCTTATCAAGTGTAGATATAGTAGAATAACAAATATTATAATATTACCCTATTATGTTTATCCTATCATCAAACCCGTTATAATCAGAATATTAAACTCTACGGTTTCTCTTGCTTAATGCCTGAAACCCATGACATACACTTTTTAATAACTGTACGTCAATAATTGTGTTAGAATGTGACTAACTTATTGGATAAAACTGAATAAATTAATAATTATTTATAATCAAAAAATATAATTATACCTACATTATTATTTATCTCAAACAGACTTTAAATCCAAGTTTCTACTTTTATTTTGAATAAAAATGCCTTTTTAGTTTATTTAGAAATAAAAATATACGATATTTGATAACGTAGTAACTTAACTATAAATATTCTTTAAAATCGTATGTTGAAAAGTACATTTTAAATAATGCAACTTAAAATTGTTTAAAATATCTTTTTATCAAGTTGATAATTGTAGAATAGTTAAAAAAACACAAATTTTTATGTTTCATTAGCATTCGTTCAGTATATTGTATTATATACTTACCTATGTATGAAAAAAAATAATAGTTGATAGGTATTATGCGACAAGACTTAATTAGGCAATAAGCCAGTAAGTTATTGAGAGGCGTGAGAAAAACTTTATTGAGTGGATAATTTGAAAAATAAATGGCGTACACATATACCCAAGACATTTTTCATCAACAAATCTCCGGACATAATATTATATTCATGTTATGATACAATGACTGGTACTAGTTCATTATTAATTATTTATTATTATTCCCTAATCTTCTCAGACGTTTTTTATATTTTATTAAATTTTTCGTTGATAGGTACCAGTATTTCGAAAGTTTTTTTAAAATAGAAAAAGTTCGTGTTCACGTTGACATTGTACAAATATGAACTCGTTCTGAATTCATGTTCGTTAATTTTTAATATGAATCCGTTGTTAGGTACATCGTTCATTTCAATGCATTTCCAAGTTATATGTAAAATTTAAAAGCCAAAAAAAGCAATACATTCATAAATAATTGGTAAAAATGCATTTTTAAATTTAAACGTGTAAAAATATAAATATTCGATTAAAAACTATGTTTTTAACGTTTTTATAAAATTATTGAAACAATTAATAAATAATAATTGAAACGAAAACAATAAATGCATTTTAACAGGTACCTACCTACCTATTTTTTTTTTTATCGGTCGTAATCTTAATGTCAATAAAAATTTAAGAAAAAAATAGTTCAAAAGTGATAGCTGTAGCGAAGCTTGCAATTTTAATTTTTAATATTACGTGTGACTTTATTGCTGTCCTACTAAATACAATAGTAATAAAAAATCTATTTCAGTTTTTAATAGTACCTATTAGTGATGCACAACGATATATTTTCAAATATCGATATTGTTTTGTTTATATTAATATCATATCGCGATATCGGAAAACAAAAGATATCGATATCAAACCAAATATGCTGCTCAGAGACCTTATAATTTTTAAAGTTATAGTTCAGGTTCCGGTTCTCAGTTATTTGTTTAAAAGGTTCTGATTCCGGTTCCAAATCTCATTTTTAAAAAGGTTCTTAAGTCCCAGAACTGGTTCTTGAAAATTATTTTAAAATATTTCAACATTTTTAAGATAAAAATGTAATTTATAGCTTTTGTAAAGTTCGATATTTTTCATTTTAAAATAAGGGTTCCAATTATTTGAAAACGTAAAAATTTGATTCCAATTCTGTTCCCAATGTTTATGAGGGTTCTTGGCTTCCAGAACTGGTTCTTATCGGCTCGATTCCAGTCCCTGAAGCTACTTTATTAATATTTATTATTTAATTAATTGTTATTAGTTATTAATAAATTATAAAACAATACATTCATATAAGATTCATATAAAACAACACTATTCACTTAAAACATTTATTGACTTATTTATTTTGATTTTTATACATTGAAAAATAGTTTTTGCATTATCAACAAATGAATTAAAGTATACTATATTTAATATTTTTTTTTGATTTTTAGACATTAAGAAAAAAAGTTTTGATAGTTAAAAAAAAATATTATCACATAATTCATATATAATTTAACTGGTCAATCGATTAAATATTTTTGTTTTTGCAAAGAAATATACATTTTATGCGTAAAAACAAATAATTACTAATTATTTTTACAATTAAAAGAAATATATTTTAGCTTTAGAAAGTTCTAGGAAATACGCTTTTGAATTCAGAATATAATTATTTTACAAAAATTAATCATTTAGTTAAAAGATTTAGAAATGCGAATTGACTGAAAATCATTTGAATAGTCAATGATTCAAATCCTCATTCAAATTCACATCTAAAAATTGAATAATAATAGCATATCAAAAGCAATTAGAAAAATAATATCACTAGTTTTATTTGAACACAGTTTGATTAAGCTGCTATAACAGTTCTTTTTTAGATGATAATATCGTGATTTTTTTTAATTTTTTTAAAAAGTTAGACTAATTATACCTAATAAGATTTAATAAAAAATTAAACACTATTAATAAGTAGGTATTTAATTCCATTATGAATTAAATATTTTCTGTAATTACTGATCATTCAATACTAAATATTGAAAATAAAATATTTTTCAATATTCCATTGAATTATTTCAAGGGTAGGGAAATTTAAAATGTTTGAAAAACTAAAAATCCATAAAATATTTTTTTGATTTGCCGTGTTATTTGCTCGCAGGATGATGAAAATCTATCGACGTTTCAAAATGGCGGCACGAACTGGTGAATTTTTCGCACTGCATCAGTGGGATTTCATCAGTAAAAATATCCAGGAACTCGACAGAGACACCAGCTCTACTGACAGACGCACGTTTCCGGTCGACATAACCCAAGTAGTGTGGGACACCTACGTGAGAGACTATGTGTTCGGCATACGCAATTTCGTACTCAAAGACCCGCCTTCAACGATACCACTGGCTTTGAGCAAATTGCAAAAGTAAATTTATGTTTATGTTTTATTTTTTAATTGTCAGGTACTTACCTCCATGACAAAATAGATAGGTATGATCACAAAATTCTCATATTGTTTTGGAGTGCTCATCCCCACTGTTTAATACTCAAAGTTCCAGATTCGTAGTTCTCGGCATTTCATTGGTTGTTGATAATTCGGTAGTTACTATTACTATATATTATATAAATATAGATATGTTGTATAGTCGTGTCACGGTCAATTAAAAGTGGTGAACTACGCGATAGATGTGGCGAGGGATGGTATGCGTATCACAAAAGTTGTGAAAATACATATCTATTTTGTCATGCCTACCACTGACGCAACCAGGATTTTTTTAAGGGGTTGTCCACCGATAAATTTCTACTATAATTATTTAAATACATATAAAACTATAATCAATGTTAATGGACACTTTACAAAAATTCATTAATTAGAAATGTCATGTAGCAAAATCTAACTGGCTTTTCTACGAGTTAACATTTTTATAACGTTATTTGTAGATAAATAAAATATAGCTTCACGTAGTCAACAATATGCATTTTTAATGCATGTATCAAGTTTATTTCTGAATTAGTAGAGGTTATAATTGTATAGTTAAAAGAATTTTTTTTTCAATGCTCATTGAATACAATTTTCATAAATACGGTTTAAGGAGGGTGTCCAGACACCCAAAACACCCCCCTTGATTGCGCCACTGATGCCTACTCCCACGACTAGTAGTGCTTAATAATGATAATTAAAAAGTT
Organism: Stegophylla sp. TES_Ste_2020; assembly: GCA_025469315.1. Taxonomy (NCBI): domain Eukaryota; kingdom Metazoa; phylum Arthropoda; class Insecta; order Hemiptera; family Aphididae; genus Stegophylla; species Stegophylla sp. TES_Ste_2020. The sequence goes on from JAIPRM010000064.1 coordinate 47,195, forward strand.
ATTCAAGTAAAAATATAGATAATTGAATATAATTTTATCTAGTTAGAGATAACATCATGGACTAAGATAACATTAATATACATATATACCAGGGGTCGGCAAGTAATTTCTGTTGGAGTCCGGAAAAATAAAATAATAAATAAATGAGGTCTAGAAAAAAATGATCATTATAGTTTTATAATAGTAAAATAATGACTAACACATTTTCCTGTTATTACAATTAAAAATATACAATAATAAATATATTATATGATTACTGAGCGAATTGACGTCAGAAATTACATTTCTTTTCCTTATCCAGCTTTTTAAAATTGGGAGGTTGTGAAAAATAATTGATACGTAATGCGCGTTCAAGGTGAGAATCTATTATTTTTGTTCGATAAATAGGCAGAAATAGGAAGAGAGAGGCCTAATTTTGGAGGCTTATACCCTCAAAATCATTCAAATTTTCCCAAATTTTTTATAAATTTCACATGATTAATACCAATAGGGGAGAGTAAATCAAAAAGCCGGACATACTTCGCACGATGGGTGTACTTCGCACAACGGGTGGTATTCTTTTGACGGGCGTATTAAATTTTAAAGAAACGATAAATCATTTCTTCAGTAAAAATATTCTGAACGAAGGAAGTTAATAATATAAGAAAAAAATAAATGTTCGAAAAATGTCCAAAATTTTTTTTCACATTTTCAAAATTTTCTTGCACCAAAATCTTTTTTATAGGATTTTTTATCTATGTTTAAATTTTCATAAAATTCTGATCAAAAAATGATGGTTTTCGAGTCGTTTTTGTCAAATTT
>JAIPRM010000064.1:48095-95574 GCA_025469315.1 Stegophylla sp. TES_Ste_2020
TTCAATTTTACGAAAATGCCGGTAACTGCAAATTTTGCCGTTTTTCGTTAATTTTTCGACATATTTTCACCGCGCTTGGAAAAAGTATTGGGAAATTGGAAAAATGACCTCTCTAAAGTACCATCTGAGTATGATTCCGGTTCTATAGAGATATTGATCGAAACTTTTGGTCTAGTATTTCTATACGAAAAAGTGTTTACAGAAAGAGGAAAAAAAAGAAAAAATAAACATCATTGTAAAATCATAAGCTTCTTCACTTCGTTCAGAATCTAAAATCGAAAATATTGTGAAATTTTGAATAGTGCGTAACTTTTGAAAAAAAATTTTTTTTCGATAAGCAGAACTTCATTGTATGATAAAAGAACAGTTGTGAAAAAAAATTCATCTAAATCAAAATGGGTCGATTCCAACCATAGTTGACATAGATTGACCCATTATATTAACCTATAATAGGAAACCATTGTGATAAATAAATAATATTATCATCACAAACAAGGCTCCAGTCCACATTCTTGAGTTGGCATCAGTTGCCAACTAATAGTCCGAGGACCACTGGTGGTATATGAACAAATTTTTAGGTGGTATGCAGTAAAACTGTACATTGTTTTTATTTTTATTCTATTGTTTTCAGTGGTACACAATTGTTTAGTTAAAAATTGTAATTAACAAAAATTATGAATTTTGACCTACGAAAGTTTTGAAGTCAAATAATTCCTGTATTCCTAATTAAGACCAAATTGTCGACTGTACATTAAAAATGAATATCTTTTTTTTTTTTTTGTTGAAAAATCAATATAAATTTTAATCAATTTTCTATAGCATATTATGTGTACAAGTGTACAAGAAAACATTTTCATCTTTCACAGTTATTAAAACTCAGTACCAGTCTTGGTTTGAAATAAGTATCTATCAATAAACTTATTTTAAATAAGCTGCAGGAATAGATATCACACTAAATAATAATAATAATTGTTCATTTGTAAAATATAAGCTTCAATTATTATGTTATATTTGAACTATTTATATAACTAAAAATATTTTGTTGTAAATAAAAAACTTTTAGAAATTTTGCTACGATTAAATGGATATTTATAATTTGCTTAAAATAAGGAGAATTTCACATTAATAAAATAAGAAATTTTCTGATCATTACTTTTATTGAAAACAATTAACAAGTATTTATCATACTAGTAGTAGTCTGTGAAATAAATTAGTTTAAATAAATTGTTAGAGGCCACTGTTCTAGAGACTACTCTCTATACATACTATTATAACAAAAATAATTTATTAATCAATACTTTTTCATACAATTTTTAAGAAGTTCCTTGACGTCTCTTGGTTTTCTATACTCAAATTAAATTTCATGATTTTTCCAACGACGTAATATCACTGTTACCCAGAAAAATAAAATAATGATTTTTTTATTTCATATTGTTTTGTAGTTTGGAAAAAATATTTATTATAAGAGAATCGCATTAAATAATAAAATTATTGATGGTTAGAAAAATGCTATTTGCAAAAATAAATCCCTAATAATAAAATTATTATTAATAAGAAACTGAAAAAACAATACAAATTATAATTTTTGTGAATCGTTAACATATTTAAGTATTAGTATTAGTTATATACTATTATTAAGTATTAGTCAATTTGACACAACTCACATAATTGGGCTGTGAATTTATAGGAAAGTGCATGTTTTTAAGCTGAACACGTAGCTTTCTTAACACAATTTGATTCATGTAATAACAATATTAATTTTGAATTTTCAATTAATTTAACATTTCTAACTGATTTCATTTTATATATAAATTTTTTCTCTTTTAAAGTAATTTTTATTTTTTATTTAATTTCACTGTGAAGCCGTATTTTTTTTTTTTAATTCTGGCAGTAGACATTAATGCACAAAATAATATTTTTTGTTTTACACAGTGTGTATATACTATGTATATCACACTATTATATAATAATTTTAAAATATTTACATAAACTGTGTAAGTGTGAAGTATTATGATGTATTAAGGTGATTACAGTATTTACAGAGGAAAAATGTTTTGCACTAGTCTACAGAAGTACCTACTTATATATTATAAAGTAATTGCGATTTATCACCACCAAGCCAAAATATCCCCACGTTACACAGCAAGGCGAGGGATATCTTTAATGTGCGAAGCAGAACAGAGTCGACCAAACACCCGGTGAACTAATATATAAATAAAATAAATAAAAACCTACCTAAGAAAGTTAAAATTAATGTGAACATAAATATTTAAATATAGATTTTTCTTTATATATTATTATTAATAATATTTCTTAGATTTTGAAAATTGTTATTTTTAGTGCATTTTATATATCATTTATTGATAATATATTTTAAGTGCATATAATATAAATATTTTAAATGAAATTTTCAAGGTATAATATGTTATTAAATTCACAGCCTTACAGATTAGCTTTATTGTTCATTATGGACATATAAAAGAAATTTTATATAGAATTCAATTTATTTGTATAGATAACTGAATATAGAAAACATAATTATATATTATCTGAAATATCATATCAAATAAATAATTGTTTAATCTATCTGGATAAGATGAAAGTTAATAAATTATTTATTCAGAAAAAAGCATCTTATTTATTATACTTAACACTGCCAATAAAAATTGAATAAAATTAAAAATGGAAAATTATGAATAAATAAATTCATTAATTTATGTATTTCAAATAGAGATTTCAATCAAAATGCATACATAAGATACAAAATATTTTAAATCTACAAAGAAACATTTCTTTTAGCTGTAAAATGATAAATTGGATTCAAGACTTGTAACATTCGTATATCCACCATAGATCTATTAAAATAAAGCAGTGATTTACATATATGTTTTACAGTACAGAGAATGCTACTATGAAACATAATTTTGCATATTATCACATATTGCAGAAATTTTTGCATATTTTGATTCTTTTCTATATTAATACAATAAATATTTTATGATTTTTAACAATGACCATAATTATTCAAAATGTATTATATTAAAATAAGTGATTTCAAAATTTTTTTTGTGCATTTTAAAGATTTTTTTAGAGTATATATAAGCGCATATTTTAATGCTTTTTAATGCTATAAGTCTCGAACAATCCTGATTATGATTATTTGCGAGTTAAAAAATAAAAAAGACAAATTTTAAATAAAATATAAATTTTGAATATTTTTGTTTCAAATGACATATAGTTTAATTGAGAAAATATAAAAGACTAAGTACAAAATGTATTTCACAGTATATTTTAAATACAATTATTTGATAAACTGTCAATTCTTGTAGATAGTTTTGTTAAGCGGGGTATTAATAACATTACAGAAAAAACTAGGTACATGATTATTCATTAAGAAATTAAACAAATTTCCAAGTTTCTATTGAATGCTTGAAATTTTAGACTACTAAATATGAGCATACATACACAAAACTTAATACATATTTTATTTTTTACGTTTTAGTCATAATACAATTTTGACATATTTTAAAATTGATACTATTTTTAATTCTTAAAATTAAGACCTACACTTAATAGTGTTAGGTATTAACAACATTTTAATTCTATCAACTTAATTGTAAATAATATTACAACGTATGGTATACTTGTATTTTATTTTAAGTTCATAAATTTATTGATGATTAATTTACTGAGTTAGTATTATTAAAATCCTAAAATCTACATTTAAATGAAGATTAGATGCAACCAATAGGGTTATAGAAAACAACACAACCACCGATATACTTACATATTTGTTTGAAAAATAAATAGAAAAAATTCAATTTGATACAGATTGAAGTCTGAATTTGGAATTGATTTTTACTGTATACCTTACATTATTATTTATCATTTACATGAAAAATCAAATTTTGTATACAAAAAAAATAAATATATAAGACGGACAAAATTATTATTAAAATTATTTTAATATATTATATAGAATTATTGTATAACATTCATAATCACTGTTATTTTGTTTGAGAAAATACAAAATACTAAGTATAAATTGTATTTCACATAAGTGTATTTTAAGTACAATTAATTAAAAAAACATCCATTCCTACACATAGGTTTGTTAAGTGAGTACAAACAATATTATGAAAATCACAACATATTAATTGATTAATAGTGACCAGGGCTAGAGAACTTATCATATATTTAATCAATTAAGTTATCACCTAGTACTCTTCTGCTAATAATTTAATGCCATTGGAAAATAACTTAAATATTGGTATATTTAATTTTAAAAACTTATATACAAAAACAATTTGTACCTGAAAGTCGTTGTCAGGTGGAAATTAAGGACGAAAATGGTCACATAGTTGTTAAAAGAGACAATGAAAAAACAAATTATGTACAAAAATATAAGCAATTAATGGATATGAAATTAATATCTGTAAAAATAAAGAAATATTGTTTTCAAATGTATGGCAATTTTAACACATGAATTTGTTTTCCAGATTTTACTGGATGCACAGGATGGTGCAGTGTGCATTCATTGGAGTGTTAATGCATGTACTCAAATCAAAGTGATTGCAAAAATGCACGCTTATCGTTACATCTTATTTCCATTTTGTATAATACTTAATAAGTTTGTTTATGAATATTTTAATTAAAATATTAGTATAATAATTATTGTTACACCAAATAGTAATAGATAGTAAACATTTTTTTTTCTTTTTAAGTTATACATCACTAATATGTAATATCAATATTTCTATTGCATGTAAAATAATATTTTAGTTATAAAATTTTATATTATTGATTTTATTACAACTCTTTAAATAGGACAAAAAAAAAAAAAATTATGTATGTACATACTATGTTATGTTATTATTATATTATATCAATCATACTATAATATATCATACAGCTACATTACAAATGTCGACAAAAGATTTAACTTTTTATAATCTCTTTAAAGACTCAAACAATAACACCAGTCTTTTGGTTGTTTCAAAATGAAAAATTAAAAAATAAGATAAATCATAATTTACATAATTTTTATGAAAATACCATCATATAATAATATTCTAGATGATTTCTTCTTAAAAATATATAATATATACATATTATGTTGAAATGTAAATGAAAACCCATATGTGTGTTGAGCACAGTAATAATAATTAACAATGCTATAGGTATATCTTGAAAATACACAAGTGAGCAGTATACATAATGTTACACAAGATCACAGATACAAGTATATAATAATATACTGCCCTCATAAGTCTAAAAAAAATATAAAAAATACGGTAAAGCTAACATTGCCTTATAAAAATAATACAGGCAATATTCAATCACTTTGAGTATTAAAATTAATATACTAAAATTTTATATTTTAATTTTTAAGTATGTTAGATAAATATTTTTGTGGCCTTTAATTTGGCAAGTAACTTTTGTAATAATTTATGATCTTTCTTTTTAAATTAAATATTTAATTATAATTACAGTGGTTATTGCTTAATGTTATCACTTTGATACTGGATAAAACAGATAACTTAAATTGATGGATAACACTTGACCTTTTTTAAAGACCGCTTGGAAGACCACATCCAAGATAGAAAAATACAGGCATTGGGTAGGAAAAACTAGAGACAAGGTTGTATGCTCGAATGTTTCAAAAGTAACGGGCCGATTTACCTAAGAAGAATTAAAGTATTAGAAAATAACTATGATTGTGTGTTGGATACTCATATGAATTTATGACCACACACACTGATAATATTATTAGCCGCATATTGATTACAATAACCGACATAATTTACATTTTTTGATAACAATATAATATGCATCAATTACTGATCACTGTAATTATAATATAGGTAGTAACAATACCATTTATTTATATGTAGCTTTCAAATACTATAATTATGAAAACTCAAGGAATTTACTTGAAATACAATACACAATTTTACCAATAGCATTCTTGCTTATGAACTAATTGTTAATACTAAGAAAGAACTTAAAAAAATATTTTATTAAATATTAATTAATTTTTATTTATTTTAATTGTATTACATTTGAAATAAAAATTTATTTAGAAAAACATTTATCATGCATCAAAAATAAAATGTATGATTTGTTATAATTTTAATAAACTTCAGAGAATATAAAAATCTATTTTTTTAAAAAAACATTTGAAAGTGATTTACATCATTTTAACCTATGAGGGCAGCATAATATATATATATAATAATAGGACATAAAAAAAAGTCGTTTATATACTAATGTTGTCTTGTCATTCAAAAACGTAAATAAAAATTGAATTGTTAATATTTATGGTGGTGAGAAACTTCAACAAACAATATTCGCTGATAATAGCAAAACTAATAATATAAATTAAAAAATAAGACGTATTTTTAAAATGTTTAAATCTAAAAATGGAACGAAAAATTTTTAACATTAAATTACAAATAAATATTACTTAATGGCTTAATGTTGCGACCATACAAAAAGTTTTACCTCTATAGTATACAATTAAACACATATAGTTACAATACTATTATTTATAACTTGTCTTATGTCGGCAACTATTATAACTATTGTGTTTCATTCTTCATTCTTCAAGTCTTATCATTTTTGTTTTGGAGCTAGTCGGTGTTGCGTAGAATCTCATGTTTGACCAATCGAGCCAGCAACTGAAATGTAAATAATCAAACAGTCAATAAAAGTTAAGACAATTACATAGTATAAAGACAATACAATTTTCCCTAAATGTTTTGATTGAAACTAGTTCAACAGTTTATATAACAAATAAAATGAAGTAAAATTGTTTGAAAACATTTTATTAGATCATAATTTATCTGAAGAAAATATAAATTCACAACAAATTTTCTTTCGAACAATAATAATCCCATTGAATAACAAACATTTTAAAATATATATATATATATATATATATATTATTTAAAATTATATTAATTATAAAATTTACTATAACTCATAGGAATAAATCAATAAACTAAGCTAAAACCGCATATTTTATACATTTATTTTAATTTAATTTATATTTAACTCTTAGGCCATAAATATCATATGATTCAACAAAACTTAGTCTAAAATGAATTTACAACCATACATTTGGTCAAGTTATTTAAATTTTTTAATAAATGATTCAGTAAACAAAAAATTTGCATATAAATTATCAGTTAGATATTTATAGTAATAATAATATAGAAATAATATATTTAATGATACGTGCAATTTTCATCAGAATTCAAAATCATATAAAATAAATAAGAAAAAAGGCCCAAAACGAGGATGAAAGTAAAAAAAAAAAGCATATTTAGTGGGAAAAAGTAGTAAATAGCAAAAAAAAAAAGTTCATTTCATTGAAATCAGTTTGATTCAAAACGTTAGTTATGTATAGAAATTATCTCTCTATCATTCCTCTCAAAAGTAGCATTTGCTACAAAATCTGAACCCTAGTGATAACAAATTATAATTTTATTCATTCATATTTCATAACACATAAAGGTAAACTGTCAAATAATATTAAATTATTTGAATGATTAATTATACATGTGATTTAAAGTCAGATGAATAATTATTCGAATAATTCACATTATATGCTTGTGTTTATAATCATTTGATGCTTTGAATGATTATTCAAATATTCTTCGAAAGTTAAATTTATTCACGAGTACCTATAATAGAATACATAGAAAAATCCTTACCAATATTGCAAGTATGTTAGAACCCATGAGCATATTAAATACATCTTTCCAATCAAACGTATTAGATATAAAACCAGCTAAAAGAGGTCCAACAGCAGCTCCTAATTTTAAACAAAAATATAATGATAATTAATAAACTGTAACTAATAAATGTCACAATGGAAAATAATTTGATTTGTTAAAAATATTTTTAAATGTTTACCTATTGATCCTGTACCATCAATAATTGATGTGACGGTAGATAATGCTTTTGAATTTCCTTTTAAAGAACTGTGTGTACCTAATTCAGCAGACACTGCAGTGGTAATTAATGCATATGGTCCATTGACTAAGCCACCAGCAATCAATAACAAGGCCATTTTTACCCACAAATTAGCTGATGCAGCCATACTGTAGGCATATAACTGAAACAAAACAATTTTATTTACCAAAATATTGTGAAAACTTAACAAGAGATAACACTTACAGATGGAATGGCCATAAATAACATTACTGCACATGTACATGCACTCTTTCCAAACATATCACTGAATATACCAGCGGCAACTCCACCAAAAATACCACCAATATCAAATAAGGTTGACAAATCTGCACTTTGTTCTGCACTGTAGGTAGCTTTAAAAGTATATAGAAACATTTATATAATTATATCAATGAATAATATAACAAACATGTAAACCACTCACAAGAAGAAGACTGAATATACTTTGGTAACCAATATAGAAAAGTGTAACTGACTAGTTTTGCAAAGAACAAACACATGGAGAATTCAACAACTCCCTGAAATATTAAAAATATGACAGTAATTAAAGATAAATAGAAATGTTACTGAAAACTACAGATACATACAGGAATTCGTAAGGCGCCAAGGAAACCAACTGCTTTTTTTGGTGAACCGTCTACAGTTGAAAGAATTGGACTACCTTCAGTTTTCTCTTTCACTTCATCCTAAAATTTTATATAAAACAATTCAATATTTCAATAAGACGCACTAGATCAATCTGTCACCTGTTAAAAACTAGGAATACAATGAAAATTAAAAAAATAACTATTATTAATCATAACAATTAAACTATAGCTTAACATGTTTTGAAATATTGAAATAAATTAACCCATAAAATATTGATGCGAATAATAACAATAATAATTGAAATTACACGTAAACTTATAATTTTAATTTAAAATAATAAATAATATAATAATAAGTAATTTCTGAGCAACAATAAACACTAAAGACCTCATAAGATTTTTAATAATAAAATCACATATCATAAAATAGACAGTAAAATTAAGTTAGATATCTAAGAACTTAACAACCATATCATAATTTAACCTTAAATATATCAACAGTGTAATATTAATAGTCTAAACAGTAGTACAAAGAAATACCTGTGACATGTTTTCTTTCAAAAGTCATGAATTGCTCCATTTTTTAAAAGATATTTTTACTATAGATAATAAAGTATATTAACCAATAGTAAAACTAATTAATTTCTTTTGTTTGCTATAAAAAATAAAAAATGGTTGATAATCCTTATGGACATTTAAATTAATTTAAAAATCCCCAAAACGTGAATTTTATGTCGATCAAGCAAAAACTGGCTATTGCCGTGATGAAAACACAAATACATTAAAATACATATACCACTTATCTAAATAATAATGATAAAAAGTACTTGGGTACCACAGTATTCTGTTTGTTTGTCACACCATTTATTCGATAACGCCATACAATGCTTTCCTACAGTCATTTATCATTATTATAAAAGCTTTATTAATTGTTAAATTGTTATTGTAGTACCAACACATACAATTGGAAATTACCCAAAATTTTAGTCAATTCATCCACAAAAATATTCTAAAGTGCATTTGTGTACAAACATTTAACGAAAATCATTATGTAAATGAATTTGAAGGGTTTGCAACTTACGATTAGTTACAGCGTCTTGGGTTGTCTGAAAGCAATGATGTCTAGAAATGTGTGACAGGCACAATATTATTAACATTATCAGACATCATCAGGCAAAATACAATTGATATATAAACATCATAAAATGATAAGATTTGTTTACCCAAATCAGTACTTCAGTACATTACCTACAGAAATAATGATACTTTTATTTATTATCTAAACAAGTCTAATGACATGTGTTTCTAAACTAAACATTTCAGTACCTAACTCAATTATATAGCAAAATAAATTATACATAATATGAATTAAAATGTGTATTTTATTATATTAAGAACGTTTTCTCAAAAATAATGTATGTTGTTATTAATTTCACCACAAAATTTTTTTTTTAAATTATTTTTTACTCAAAATTAAGAAGATACCAAAGTACATATGCTAAATATAGAGTATATTTAATTGTATAATCAATATCGCATTTAATAAATTTGTGAAAACGTACTATTACAACACTAACAATAATGATTTTAAACAATACTATGCTTAAAAAATGACACAAAATTTGAATAAAATGTTATAATTAAATAGAATAGTTATTAAAGCAACGAAAAACTTTACCTTGTTAGAAGGTAACAATGTCAACTCCTTAGATATACCATCTTCAAGAGGTATAGAGACCTCTTGTAGGGAAGAGCTGGGTTTTTTCTAATGAAAACAAGTATAACAAAAGCATCAGAATTTAGTAAATATAAAAATTATAACAATTATTTATGTTACTCGGTACATGCTGTTTAAACAACAATATAGAATTAAAAAGCTAAAAACAAATGAAGGCCAACATTTATTAATACATTTTATATTAAAAATGTACATAACAAGTACAGCAAACCGAAAGCACAACATAATAAAATTGTAGTTGATTTCATGAATGAAAAAATATATAATAAACACAAGTAAATATAAAGCATCTAAATAAATATATATTTCAAAAATGTTATAAAACATGAATAACATGTTAATATTATATGTGACTGATATATCAAATATTTTTTTACCACAAAGACATCACAGTATAAAATTTTAAATGTACTAAAAATACCAAAAAGTTGGATTATATCAGGTATGCATGCATTTATGTAATGGCCAATGATAGATAAAACACCAAGCCATAAAAACATTTCTTAAACCAATATAAAATGTTTAAGTAATTAAATCAATAGCAAATGATAAAGAAATTTCATGTTAATGAATTTTAGGTACTGAAAAGTATACCAAATTACTAAAACAGAGAGTATTAATAGTAATGTATTCCAAAAACAAATCTCAATGTACAATATTTTATCATATAGCACCATATATTATTAGACAATTTCCATCAGTATATTATGTTAAATAAGAGTTAGATAGATTAGTTGAATACATATAATTGTGAAAAGTCTGGTAAAAAAAATATATCTAAGTCAATAAAATATATGCAATCGTAAATTATACATACATATAAAAAAAATACATTAGTGTAAAAAGAAGAACAAAATAATCAACTAAAAGCAATATTTATAATACCTATATAAAATTATTTGTAGATTTTAAACCTACAGGAAAATACACCTAGGTTATCTTAATAATAATTTTGTGTATTAATCATAAATCATAGCATATTTATATTTATACATTTTTGCATTAATCATTTTTCATAATAATTTCATAAAAGTTTAATTTACATTAACATTGTAAATAATATATACATTTAGAATTGTTATCAATATGTTTTTGTCAAATTTTGGGTAGTTTTTTCACCAAAACAAAAATGAAAAATTGAGAAATTTAAAAAATGACCTCTCTCAAGTACAATCTAGAGGCAAATCCGGTTTCAAAAAGTTATTGATCGAAACTTTTGAACAAGTATTTCCATATGAAAAGTTGTACACAGAAAAAAAAAATAATAAACATTAGTGTAAAAACACAGGCTTCTTCACTTCATTCAGAATCTAAAAATTGTAACACATATTTATATTACAGTTAAATTAAAATTATCTAACTTTTAACACAATTTAATATTTTAAAGCCAATTAAAAATAATATATATTAATATTTGATGAACAATATAATTAGGTATATTAAATCAATAAAGAATTACTAAACCAAAGCATTGCAACTGTTAGAATATATGATTCAATCAAAAATATGTATAACATAAATTGAACACAGGGGTTCTGAGTTCAACTAACTTTTGCATATCATTATAAAATGAACTAAGATTATACCTATGCCTTAAATTAGATGTAAGTAAATTTAAAAAAAATATTAAATAATTTACAAGTTTAAACTACACGTATTATTAGGTGAGAACTAAAAAATTTGGAATAAAATATCCAATAAAGATATATTTTACATTATATAATAACATTTTCAATTTACCAAATTTTAAGTATTAGTTAGAAACTAAGAACATGTACATAACAGCAAAATTACTTTACACAATTAATTTATCATACCTATATACTTAATTTATAATAATATTGTAATGGTCTGAATTAATAAAAGCATATAGCTAAACAAAAAGCAAGCATAAGACATAAACATTAGTCACAATACCTTGCTTTTTCTTTGAAAATGTGTTGAAATGAATCGGCGACACGAACAAATGGCGACAAACATTCAGATAGTAATTACCAGCTAATAAGTTAAAATTAAATGTAAAAAGAAGCCTAAGATATAATACACATAAAAATAAATCATTAATAAAATACAAAATAGAAATTAAATTACCTTTAAACATTCAATAATAAATTTGAATTAAAACAATTCTTTGATATCATAAACTTAATGTTTTTATCATTTTTAATCATGTATACATGGTTGATGATATATAGGTAACAAGAAATATTAATATAGTGATAAAATAAAACAAATATTACATTATCAGATTTAGCACCAACATTAACAATTATACAATATATTGAATATATATATATATAAAGTTATATAAAAAATTAATATGAAAAAAATGATTCAAGCATTTGAGTATCTATCGCAAATAACAATTATATAACAATCAATTATTTTGTTTAAAAGTTTTAAAATAAATATAATGTTAAATCAGATTAAATTAATAGTATATTATTTTAAAATATTTTTGACTAGGTCATTTAAACGTAGTAATTAATTATATTATTAATAGTAAAATTACATAACTTTTTTAAAAACTGAAATTAATTTGAATAAATAACTGAAATATATCCCACATTAAAATAAGCAATTACATTATAATTTAATTACACTATTAATTTAATTATTATTTAATTTTATATCAATATGGGAATTCGATTAAAAATAAATAATTATTGCAAACTTTATGAGAATACCAAAAAATAAATCATTTATATAACTTAAAATAATTTATATGAATAATTAATAAATAATTATGTATACCTAGTAAATAATTTATATAAACTCAACCTAACTATCTATAACAATTTTATATTAGGTAACTTTGTACACTTAAATAAATCAGAAATATTTAGTTCAAAATAATATAGTGGTTGTTCGGAGATAGTCGATATTATATTTAAATACAAATGTTAATCGCAAAAATGTCTTAAAGACAGTCGAATAACAGATTATACTTAAATTTCATACAATATTGAAAAGAATCTATCAAGTTTATTTTAACACTATTTTTCTGTTCAGTTTTTAAAATATATGTTACAGTTAATGATAAAAATATGAAAATTTACGATAAAGTTTGGTTAATATTGTTAATTATCTAGCCAAATATGAATTTAAGTAAATAACCTCACGAAATAGTCAATATAGTAAAATGTGATATTTAATTTATAACATGGTGAAATATAATATATCATGTCTTTGGTTGTTTAAGAGCTTATTGATAATTACTAATTATCAAATCAAAATGTCTCCACGTTGTATAGAAAGTTGAAGAAGATATTGGGCGAAGCGAAACAACAGCGCCAAGGCATGTAGCGACAAGTGGCAAAACATGTGCAGAAACTTTTGATAATTAATTTTAACATGAAATATAGTATTAAGAGGTAGTCACTGGACAAGTAGTGTAGGTGTCAACATAATATACACCACTCGATGGTCTTTTACGTTAATATTAAGTGAATGATATAAATATAATATACTTTGTTACATAATGATAGTGACCTAGCAATTTAGCCATTATTTTAAATTGCTAGTTATTATCATAAGTATTTGTTATTTATCACTGACTGTAACATATATATGCAATTAGTTTTAGAGAACTATTGGTATCAAATTTTAATTGTTTGTTTTAAATACTTTACCAAATATTTTAAGAAAATTACAAAAACAAAATTTGATATGGTTTTAAAAATAACAATGACTTTATATTGAAATCTACTAGATAAAATGAAAATGACAATTGAATATCTGGAAAAAATACATTACTTTTTGACTAGATATTTATAAGTACTTGATAACATATTATTATTCTTAATATCGTCTATATAATAATTTACCACATAACATTTATTGATATAATGAAGATTCAACACTTATTTTTTATTTTTTTCATATTAAACATAATGAAAATAATAAAATCAAATGATAATAAAACTTAGTTAAAACATATAGAAAATTAAACTTTCTTATCTGAGATAGTCAATAACACAAACAATGTAAATCTATAATACTAATTAGTCTTGGCTTACAAAATCTTAAAAATAATAATTATTATAAGAATATTAAGTTTAAAAAAAAAGATGTACTACAAAATTTGTATGAAATGGAATTTTGTTTTCGTCCCAATATTGATTTGTGGAATAAATGGATATTTAATTTAGTGAATAATGAATAAATTATCATTAGTTCAGTTCATTATGTAAAAAAATTAAAAGTAAACAATCATTAATTAGATAAACATAATACAAATGGAAGGTTAGGAGTGAAATCCATTGAAGCAATGCTAGGCAATGTTTTATTAGAGCTTTAAGCTCTGAATAAAATAATAATAAATTAATGGATCATGCATTTTGATAAAATAAAAAAAAAAATTAATAAACAAATCATAAAAATTAAAACACAGAAACCCATTAATATCAATAACACAAACCCCAAAAAAAAATAAAAGCAAGACACTGACATACCTCTTCTGAATCGCCCTTCAAATTTTCATTTTCTTCTGGTATGTTATAATCAGAGTTTGGAGATTGTCTTCGTATTCCATTTCTCTCTAAGGCCTAACCATGTTGTGATTAGACAAAAACAAAGCCCAAATAAAGCATTAAGAAATGACAGTTTTTAAAGATAAAAAAATGTTATGTAAAATACTTTTTATGTATAGCAATTATTATAGTATACATAGTATTTTTAATAACAAAAATAAATACCAATATTCTATAATAATTACATTACATAATGAAATGAGCCATTTTAAAATTAATGCAATGTGCATTTGCTGTGACAATATACTGTCAGTGTACAAAAAATTAATAAACATATAACATTTTTTTTTTTAATTTTAACACTCATAATGTATTGAAAATAAAAATGTCAACTAAATCATTTAAATACATAATATTTTTATTTAAAAGTCTAAATTTTATTTAAATCCATTGAAAGAATTCATTTTAATAGTTTAAAAGGTAAAATAACAACTTTAACAGTTATTACATGTTCAAAATTTATTGTTAATCAACAGAATATTTTTTAATTGACACTCTTAGAAGTATTTTTATGGTTATATTTTAGTTAGTCAAACACGTAAATCAAGGCATGAAGTGCTTTTACTTAGACATAAGCACAACAAAAATAGTTAAGCCTAAAAAAAAAAATTATCTTACTGACTAAATTCAGTAAAATAAATGATACCACACATTACTGACTAAACAGCACTAGTGTTTCTGTTGATTTTAATAAAGCAATTGATAACTTGATAGTTTATTTGAGTCATGGACATCATAATGAAATAAAGCTTTTTAACAAACCAGGTTGTTGTCATATTACTTTCACATTTAAATGTATAAAACACTCTAATTTCATGAATTTCTCACAATCAGCTATTATCACGTCTTAGTCTTTGGGGAAAATGTTCTATTTATAAATGTATATGTCAATGATGAGAATATTTAGAAAAAATTATTATTTTGATCATGATACAGGGGTTTGAAGGACATATTTAAACATGTTTTAAAATTAATATACGTAAATCATTACATGATCAATACTTTCTAATTTTATCCTTACAAATATATATATATATATATAAAATAACAAAACAAAAAATAACACTATTTATAATATTAAAGTAAATAATTAGTTATCATTAAACGTTCCATTTCAAATTTTTTAAAAATATTTATTTCCAAATTCAGCCCAAATTAAAATAATAATGAATTCTATTTATTTATTTACTACATTATTTTAAGTTTTGATAGCTATTATTTATTAGTTTAGATAATAATTAGTAAGTTATTATAAATATAGCTAAAATATTATTTTCTGATATGAATCAAATAAATTGTTAACCACAATGCAATTAATATGTATTAGGTCAAACAGATTAGTTTGTTTGATTAATTTTATGAATTAAATAGTGTGTACAGTTTTGAAGTTGTTTACTCTTAGTCCAATTGGGACACAATTATTAACACCGGTATTATTTTAATTCGGGAATGTTATTGCACACAAAAATAATTTTTAACACATTTAACATTATAAAATAATAATATTTTAATAATTATCTTTTTCAGTATTTTTGAGCTAAAATAAATTAACTTTATTATAGTGTTATAAGAATCTTCAAATTTAGTTAAAGGCATACGATATCTATAAGATTAAAACACAAAATAAATGTTGTAAACAACCAGGAAAATATTAAACAAAATGGTTACCTTTCGACCATTTTGGACATTGTTTTCATTCAAATGTGAAGCACCATTTATATCAGATGGATGATCAACAAGGAACAAGAAGTTCAAGATTCCTGAGGATATTATAAACATCCCAGGAACAATAAAAGATAGTCCCCAGTCAGATTCAACGAAGTATCCAGCCATCAATGTACCAATGATGTTTCCAATAGAAGTATGAGAGTTCCAAATACCAAATATAAATCCTAAAATACATTAAATATACAAATAAATTGATTTAGAAATAACCACAATAAATGATAATCAGTAAAAACCGGAATTATAATCATTTACATATATAGGAGTTTGAAATGTTGATGGTGCATATCATAATGAATTCAAATATCAAATTTTATTTTAAATACTCGCATATTAATTCATAAATACATATGTAATGTGTTTTGAATAAATTGACACTTTTATTTAAAATAAATTAATTTTAATGGTGAAAAAAAAAAAATGTTGACATTATCTTTAGGAGAAATTTTTTAAAAATATTATGTTTTTGTCGCACTCTATTAGATCGGAATAATAGTACAAAGTAATCTGAAATATAAACAATTAAATTTCTTTATTGCTGTCTATTTTCATTAAATTTTCTGAGAATTTTAGATGTAATAAATTCTTTTAAATGATTTGTAAGAATTTAAAAATGGTAAAATTGTATTTATTTAAAAGTAGCGTATTATAATATAATGTATAAAATTGCATATTTATCAACTTTTTCTTTACATATTTGACACTTTTTAAATGCATCTATACTCGGACTCTAGTAATTATTGTTTCATTTTACCTCGGTTTCCTTTACCAAACCAATTGCCCATTACAGTTACAACACCTGGC
Source organism: Stegophylla sp. TES_Ste_2020 (assembly GCA_025469315.1). NCBI lineage: Eukaryota > Metazoa > Arthropoda > Insecta > Hemiptera > Aphididae > Stegophylla > Stegophylla sp. TES_Ste_2020. Next base: position 65,462 of record JAIPRM010000064.1, read on the forward strand.
CATCCAGTGGTTTGCATGATACCACCAAATATCTAAAATGTTGATAGACATATAGTTTTAACAATATATAAATTTTAATTTAAAATTAAAAGTGTTTGAATACATGATTTAGTTAAATTAACCAAAACCATGCAACAAATGTATTCATGAGAAATAGATAAACTATAATACCTGAACAGCGATAAAGTACCACTCGGAATGTATATGTTTAGAACGAGCCAATCCAAACATTATGCAAGCTGCACCAGACAAAAGCATTCCAATAGTTAGAAATCTTCGAACATTGACATGCTCCGCAATTAAACCACTAAAATAAAATCAGTATTATAATTCATTTTTTTTAGAATCAATGTTTTTAATGATTTTAAGTTAAAAATTAATTATAACAAAATGTACTAGAAATTAATTCAATACATGTATTTGAAAATGATTTAAAAATCATACTAATCATTTTACCCAGTTTTTTTTTAAACTTAAATACATTAAAAAAAACTTCATACATTTACATAGGTAAAACACAGAAATTAAATTTGTGTAATCAAAGAAATTTATATTTACCTAAAAAACATTGATATAGCGTAGGCGAAAAGGAATGAAGAATCCAATGTTCCAAACAAAACATTATGATTTTGTTTATCTGTAAAATAGTTCAATAATTATTACTGAGTTCCACTTTTTAATATTTATATAAAAGAAATTCAAATTCCTAATTAGTATTTAAAAATTATTAAAATTTTTGACAGTTAAAATATATTCTAAAAATTATAATTTTATTTAGCAGAAACAATTGGAAAGAAAAAAGAATAATTAAATAAATTAGGATCAAATTAAATTTGATAAACTAAAAAACAAAATTTTTCAATTTAATTCTGAATATGTTTTGAAAATCAGTTTTTATAAAATAATTATAATAGATACTTACTAAATGGTTCCCAATTACACCAATCAGTATTGTTAATAGTGGCTGTGGCGTTAATTTCAGAACAATTTCTGTATAATACATTTTTAACAACACTGATAGGTTTTCGAGATGCATGATATGCTGAATATGTGATGAATGTCAAAATAAGAACACTATATTTATACCTAAAACAAAAAATTTATATTAAGTATTTTATTCATAAATAGTAATTAGTAATTAATAAATAATAAGTTTTCCATGGACAAAATTATAAATATTTTAATAAATTTGATTAATACAAAACTAAATACAGGTAGAACATTAAAATACTGGATCTCAGAAGCCATATCAGTAAGTATTAGATTATTATTATGACTGTGGAGAAGAATTATATTGTGTTGTACTAGTTATACATAAATTAATTTATTAATAAAATTATTTATATATTAATAATAATGTAATAATTTAGGTAGTACAATTTATATTAAACAGTATTCTATTTATTACTAATGGCAATTAGGCATAACAAGTTTAAAATACATTAAAATGTGTAATTAGTTTTATTTTATTTAGGACTGTCATTTTCATAACTTTGAGTCTAACTTAATTTGCTGATATTGGTTGTTAAAAATTGTGTTACAATACTCAAAAATTAAATTAGAAATAAAAGCAAGTGCTCAGTTGTAATAAATATTTAGTTACATTTAATTAAAAGGGAAAAATAGTAATTATTTTTAAAGGATTCAATTTTACACAAAAATAAGACAATAAAAACTCATATCCTTAAAAAAAGATGAGAACTACTACTATTATCACACTAATATTTTTAAATTTATTTAATTACTCTACAATATTTTGTAATTAAAATACAAGTAGTTTAAAAAATGGGTACTTGTTTGTCAACACCTCACTCACTTAACAACAGCTCATTAGATATTAATTAGTTTAAAACCGAAATAAATAAATAAAATTAAGCTAAAATATTAAAAACTGGGGATAAAGATTGACAGTCAATTGCTAAACTCACTATGCACTCTTTCTACGCTCCATAAATCACAAATATCTTCAATTTACTATGAAACACTACCTTGATATTGACTATATTTGTAAAGCATTGCACTATCTACTCTTTTTGGAAATACATTTTTTCTAAAACCTATTGCTTGTCCAGTAGTGTATCTGAGAATATTTTTCAAAAAGGCAAAATAAGAAATATCTTACCTACTGAAAACTTAACAAATTGGTGTCCAATAAAAACCTAATTACATTCAGTTAAAAATAACAATGAAAAGTTCAGTTATTCATTTTTAAATTCAAAAATGAATACACAAAACACTATTTTAATTGTATAAGTAATTTATTACATTAATATATGTTTTTCTGGCAGTCACAAACTAGTCGATTACATTTTGTCAACTCTGATATCTATAATATGTGTGTGAGGTTTACATTAAAGTTTAAACATATTGTCTGATCTAAAAGTAAATAGAATAATACTGAAATATTTTTTACTGACTTTTTATATATTATTAATATTACAACATTTATAATGTGTATTTATATAATTTATAATAATTTCCAAAATATAAATAATATTTGCCAACATAAAATTATCATCTAGAATTTAGATAATAACAAAATTGAGGACACAACTTATTTTATGAAATACTTAAGTAGTATGGTTGTATTCTAGAAAGTGGTTCATATAAATAACTAATAAGGTAAAGGTAATTAATTAAATATGCCTACCTATAAACATATTAAATTTAATGAAAACAATTTACATACTTATCATTTATAGTTTATACATAGGCATATACTGCCCTGCTACAAAGAAGTGCAGCAAATCCAAAATTTTTAAAATTAAGGTTATGACATATTTTTATTAATTGAAAAATTCACATCTTTTTTTACTAAGGTTAAATATAGTAAAAACTACAATAAACCCCTTAAAAATCACTCTTGAATTTTTTTTTTATTTAGTAACTCCAAATATATTCCGAAATTCAGATCAAATAATACGCTATAATGCAGTAAAAGTAGCAAGCCATGAAGTTACTGCATATTGTCTTAGTAATCAATATTTAAAAAGCTTTATTCTGTACAATAACTCCATGTTAGATATTATTATAATAATTGGTATTTTACCTACCTATATTTCAGTGTTTGGTAGGAAAGCGTTCAAAGAAACTAAAATATTAGTTCATTTGATTTCATTCAATTTTCAGGAACTTATCAGAAATGTAGTTCCTTTTTCATGTGAACGAAACATATTGAAATTTTGTTCACTTCTTAGAGGAACATACACGATTTTTTCATTCCTTTCTTCGTTCACTTATTTTTAGTTTAAAATATAGTTAATTTTAGGTGGAAATATGTCTGTAAAAGGATTCACATTGATTGATGATATTATGTTTGAAACTCTAGTTATATTAAAACAAAATTAAACTTAAACTTCAAATTTTAAATTGGCATAATGTATTCATTACTATGTTTCTGTTTAACAATGCAGGTATGTAATTTAATTGAATAAAGAATCATACACTTGAGAACGAATTTATTTGATTTTTTTAACAAAAATATGTTTACTTCACATTTAAAAAAACACTATTTTCTTTAAAAAAATACATTTTAATGGTCTTATTACATCTACAGTAATAAAAATAAAATATGCATAAATTAAATAATACATTTTAACTCAGTTGGAATAAAGAAGTTTGAAATTTAAAACAACTGTACCTAATTAAACTAATTATTATTATAAATACAAATTTTAAAAACATTGAGGAACAAAAAATTCCTAGTTAAGAACAAGGAAAACAACTAGTTCCTTTCTTCAAGCAAGGAACAGGAAAGGATTTAGTTCCTCTTTAACTAGATGATCGTGACCGTGAACTAATTATTTTTTTAAAGGACTTTCCAATCACTGCTATATTGTAATATCATAGTTATTAGTTAAAAGAAATAATATATTTGTATTTTACTGATTCTAACTATGGTTTATACTTCATAGTATAGGATTTGAATATTAATTATTCAAAAATTGAAAATAACATAATTGATAGAATCATATTGTTTTGGCGGTTTTTAACAGTTGACAAACATTCATGAGTTATTATTACAAAGTATTATAAATATAATTAATAGGTTATTTTACAGGGAAAATATTATTAACTTAATTAATTTTACATTTTATTTGACTTTATTTTTCAGTATAAGACTTCTGACAAAAATTTAAAAGTTATTTGTCAGGCATGGAGTTACTGCATTTTGTGAATTTAATGTAGGTAGGTTATTTTCAAACAAAAAAAAACAGTAACACCTCGAAAATATTAAAAGTGGTTTACAACATTAAAAATTAATGAACTAAAAAATATATCAATAATAATATTGAATGTCTTTTACAAACGATTTAAGCAGAAAAAAATATCATAAAAATATATTAACTTCTCGGTCAAAAATGAAAAAAAAATTTAAAACATGATTTTCCAACATTTTACGTTTTGGAGATACTGCACTTCTGTTCTACTACTGTTGCTAGGTAGTATACTAAGATTGTTAAAAATTAACTAAAATTAGGTAGGTAATGATTACTCCTATATTAAACTGATATACCTGTTAAAATATTTTATGAGCAAAATATATATATTTTCATCAAAATTTGATAATTTGAAATGTTAAAATATCTATAAGCGTCTACATCAAATATGTAGACAAATTTGTGTTAGTACCTCTATATTAAACTGTATAATTCAAATTTTTAGTAGATTTAAATATAAATAAATTATGCAAAAATAGGTTTAATTATTGAAATAAGTACCAACATCATTACCTAGAATATACCATTCTATTTATTAATATAATTAGAAGATACAAAAGTTTATGACAATATACTCTCTGCAATTAAATAATTAGGCACTTCATAAGTCAAAACTCAAATAATTGTTATGTGCGATTTATCTACAATATTTATGATATTAAAGGAAAATAGAAAATGGGAAACAATAATTCCTTAATTTAACCTTGGGGTTATAACAAAACATCAAATTAAAATACCAACATCAAATCGAGTTCAATTTTTATTTTGTAACTTTTGTGATTGTAATTTTAGGAGTCATGAATATGGTACAAATGTAGTGACATTATGTTTTACAAATATGTAAATAATTATAGACTGGACTACAAATTTTACGATTTAGCTACCTTCTTTATATATAAAACACGATTGTCTAATTATTTTACTCAAATCAAACTGTAGTTAACTTTTATCCAATTCAAATAGGTAATCATATTTATTTTCAGATTTAATTTAGTAAAAACGTACAAGCATTATTTTCATTAAAAATTTATAATTTAGATTATATAATGATTCATCATTATGCTACGTTAGTCAAATATTTTTGAAATTTAAGAGCTATCTCACCTGAATTTGTTGTTTTCGTCCAACTAACAAATAATATAGTAAAAATAAGTCACATAAAACATTGATATAGCCGTTTAGATTGATTTTAGTGCTTTAACACCAGTTATAAAAATTAAAAGAAAGAACTTGGGGAATATCATATCATTTTTGTAAAATATTGCTTGGTAGAGAAATTACGGCTATTAAAAAATATAAAACTCAAAATCTTGTAACATCTTTGTCAGTCTTTTGTCAAACAATATTTTACAAAAATGATAAAACATTCTATCAAAAATGTTCTTCTCTTTAATCTAGATAATATGTGTTAAAGCCCTAAAATAAATTTAAAAAGCACAAATGATGATCTTTATAGCTTTATTTTTCTCTATTGTTTGTTTGATAGAGACAACAAACGCAGGTGCGATGTCTTTTTAATGTAGGAATCTAGGTAACCTAAAAATTAAAATGAGCATATTATACAGTAAATTCTAAACATTTTTAAGATCATAGACTCATAGCATAGCCTTGGTTTTTATCTTATCTCATTTTAATATGAGTATAATAATACATTGTTATTACTTAATCCTTTAATCAGATATAACTTTTTCAAAAACTTCAATTATTAATTACTTATGAATATATTTGATATATTCAATTATATTTGTTTAACATTTATCACTTATCTATTAGATAGGTAAACTTACCTAAATAAAAAATTAAACACCAAGTAGGTAATTTTTCAAGCTCAAAAAAATTATTTTCATCTTTGATAATAAATAATATGTAATACTGATATCTATAGAGGTCATAATCTTTAACCCAAGCCAAAGCTATGACCCTAATTTACAATATAAAAAAAAATAAAATAAGTAGGTAAGTACCTACTAAAATATTTAAAATTAAATTATTTTAAACAATTTTTAAACATATAAAAAGTAATTCATAACATAAATGTAAGAACAATGAATAACATTAAAAGTAATTATAATTAAAATTTTTTATTTGGTATAGGTAAATAATAGAATAATTAACATGGACTACTTAAGTATGTTTCAGTACCTATACCTAATACCTAGGTAAGAGAATAAATATTTTTAATTCTTTTTTCACCTTATCCAGGTTATTAATAAAATATAAATTATATTAGGTAGGTAGGTATAAATACCTAAAAATTAACAGTTATTAAAATATTATAATTATTTAATAACCTAATATTTAACAATATAATAACCCATAATTATCCAATTATATGTTAATATAATGTGAATATAAATATTGAGATAACACTAATACCAAGTCATTAAAACTTGTCATCTCTTTATAACTAAAATTAACACATTGATTTGATTAATACTTACTATTTTAGAGTTTAATAAAGAGAATAATTTGTCCACAAAGTTATCATTAATAAAATATAGGAATTTATATTTAGGTCGTTAGAAGTCCAATATAAGTTGATATAGGTAGGTAACTAGGTATGACTAACCTATTAGTAACTAATATAACAAGAGGTATTACTGTGGATGAATAATATTCATACCTAATTTCATAATTTGATTAGATTTTGATATTTTTCTAATAGACTCCTATGTAAATAAATACTACCAATATGTATTATTTTTTATATTGAATAATAAATATCTACCTAGGTAGGTACTAGGTACCTACATAAATTGTCATAAAAGAATATTCCTACCTATAATTTATTTAGGTATTTGTTTTAAATTATTCTACTTAGGTACATTAAATATTAATTTTCTACACCTACTACTATTCACATAATTATGTCAATAAATTATAAATAAATAACCTTAATATACATGTGTATAGATAAATTAATACTTAAAGTGTTTTAACAGATATATAAAATAATAAATAAGTTTCTTAATAAACTAGATCCAGCTATCTAGATATAGTAGATATATCTGCCGTTAACGATAATAATTTGAAATTGTATTGAACTCACTATTCACATTTCTTTCCTATCTAATAAAATGTAGGTCGAATACCTAACATAAATATTTACTGCAATATACCTAGGTTCAATGTTCAGTGCACCACAAATTAACTAGGTAGACTAAATTAAGTTTAAATATAATTCACATGTCTGTTGAATTATACATGAATATATACATTATTATTGTGTATAGTTGTAACTTAAATTACTTTATTCCTAAAAGGATAAATAAAACGTCGGTAGGTAGGTATACTCACAAGTTGTTACGATTAACGGTTCGATTGAGGTTGGGACAGCTGTCCGACAATTTTTGAAGAATCTGTATGCCGTAAGGGATACTGCGGGCCGGTCCCGACATGACGACGGAAATCGGCGGGCAAATATCTCGGCGAAGTATCAACGGAAGTCGACAAGGACCGACAGTTGACGAATTCTCAGCTTGGTAAACAGCCGTTTGCGGCGGCACGACTATAAACGGTAAACATTGCTGTAGGAACTGTATGAGCAGATGGCACAGACGTCGACGTCAACGGCGGTTACGTGTTGAAAAGTATTGTTTTCGACGGCAGGCAGTTGATAGTAATGTGAAACGTACCTATGTGCCGGCGCGAATAACGAGACTTAGGACTGAGACTCACAACCGAATTCCGAACTAAAAAAACAAAGGTTTTTACGGTGATGTCGAGGTAGGAGGGGAAAATAAAATGTAAAAAAAAAAAAAAATGAAAAACGAAAAAAACGATTGAAGAATAAATAAAAATTAAAAGACTAAAACTAAAAAATAATAAAGAAAAAAAAAAAAAAGGGAAGATCCGCGTACCACTCGACGACTGATAGTAGTAATGTTACTACATCGTCGTCGCCGCGTGAGGACCACACGAGTTATCAGTTTTATCGTTACGGCGGCATATTCGGTAGCGGTGGTGGTAGTGACGATAATATACAATTGTACCGGCTCCTGGTGTTGCGGTGGTGCAAGGTGCAGCAGCTGCTGCTGCCCAAATCGACGGAATAGGAATAAGTGGTGGTAATGATGGTGCGGTAGTCGTCTCAGTGGTGGTGTGTAGTAACAGTAGTCGTCGACTGCAGCAGACCGGGAAAAGAAAAAAGAAGGGGGGAAATAATAGTAATAATACTAATGAGAAAAAACTGAGTTGAAATCAAACGATTTGGCGCGCTCGCAGACAGACGGACTTAGAAGTGAGCAAAGGGGCATTAGCTCCTCTAATGTACGAATTAGCCTCCCCCCAATACTAATTCAGTAAAATTATCGCGGGTTTTATGTTTATTTCAATTTTTTCTTACCATGCCTACCATAAACGTATAATATATTTTACTGTATGATTTACCATTCATTTTATAATATAATATATTACATGCCTAGTTTATATTAGAAAATCATTATCAAAGAAAATAAACTTAATGTAATGTTTTTGGTATTAATTTGTTATTAAATTTAAACACTTAATATTTTAATAATTGTTGGTGTATCAATTATCAATGATTTAGATCGTATTACTCGTTTTTATTGCGAGTGAATTACTATGAAATTAAAAAAGTTTCAAAATAGTGGATGTTTTTTCAGAAAATAATTAAAGAAAATTAATTTTATACTAGTAGTTGTAGATCAAATACATTTTTTTATTTGAGGACGTTGAGACAAATTTAGCACCTTTTTCATATTTTATTTTTATGTTAATTATCTTACAATTAATTTTGCTGATTATACTATATTCACTTTTACAGTATGTTTGTATTTTATTGTGACTTGTAGTTAAATAACAACTAATTGTCTGAATTTTTAATTTTATAATACTTTTAATTTTATCTTTTGATTACCTAAATAATACTGTATTACGCGTGAAATAATCGTAGCTGTGTCGTACGCTATCTGCATAATAAATGTTATCTACAAATTTTAATACATCGTGTTGTTTGCTACCTACAGACACTATTTCGAATTTTTTTTTAATAACAGAAGAGTTTTCACAAAAATATTAGTATTTAATTAAAAAATGTATTTAAATGCAACATATGTATGTAATCACAATTTTAAAAAGGATGATACAATCCAAAATGGCCAGAAATGCTTTGTTTTGGAGAGAAAGGAGGTGAAGCGAAACTGAGACCAAATTGCGTTTATATTGTGTTCTAAAGTTTTAACGTTAACGTAAAATCCATTGCCTACCGATGTGATTTTTCACAGCAAATCAAAAGATATTGATTTGAATAGAGATATTAATTTGAATACTGAGCTCGAAGCGCTATAGGGGTGTGACACGAGCTTTTGAAGTAAGCGTGAGGAGTTTTGCGAACTGAGCAAAGGGAAGGAGTGGCAGAGCAAAGGAACGCTCAATGTCTTTAAATTCTTATTATATACGTACTCTAATACCACTTAGAGCAACGAACATCTAAGATTACGACATCTAATGAAATGTAGATATTATTTTACATGTAGATAGCATACGACATCATTAAATCGTATATAGATAGCATACAACATAGCTACTGAAATAATTTTATGGTTAGGTATTTTCATAAAGTTTGTACGTTACATATATCTGACAATACATATCCTTATTATTACCATACGTAGTGTGTATAAAATATTAATAATAAAAAACCTTTGTTGTACTAAACAAATGTTCAAAGATTTTTTGGGGATAAAGCCCCCTAAAAATCAAATCATAAGTCCGCCTATGCTCGCAGATAAAAGTGATATTACACAAGCAGCTATAATGTGTACCTACGCATAAAACGATCAGTGGCGGCGGCGAGTCGAATTACGCCGTCGGACCGTTTATTATGTCACACGACCGAGTGAACTAGAACTAGCTACTATTATAATAATATTATTTTATACATCATTATTATAAATTATCATGTAATGACACTATTATATTATTCGCCCGTATAAGGTACAACGTACAAAAATAGATGATAAAATATTACGTGTATGCACGGTTTTCGGATAGCTGTATATAATATACTGAGTGTCCCACCATGACTTTTTTTTTAATCTTTTTTAAACAGCAACAGCCAACAGGGACGCCCACATTAATGTAGCTAAGGGGGAGGGAGGTAATCGCAAGTAAACATAAGCATGGAGGGTTTACCCCACATTTCCCACCTATCCATATTTTATACGTCGTTGTAAAAATCAAAGACTAAATTAAAGTTAATATAAAATTACGTTATTAGTTCAAGCTCTTATAGTATACAAAAAACCGTTATATTAAGTTATAAATAAAAAGCCGGTATACTACGAACGATGGATATTATTTATTCTTCAGTTGGGACAGGGGCATCATTTCAGTTTTTTAATAGGGATGTAAATATTTGATACGAGCCAATTATCCTTCCATCAGACATCCTTTTTATTTTATGAATCTGAAAAATTTTCGAGCTAGTGAAGCGAGCTCGTATTCACAGTATCAACACATGTAATATTCAAATACTACGGATAAATATTTCTCTCATTCAAAATTAAGAAACTAAATTTCAGTATTATGTATAATTTACTGACCTTTATATTTAGGATACATAATATATACTGGATAATCAGTCTTTTATAACATGCTTAAGTATAATGTATTAAATTATAATATCCAATTAATATTTTGATTGATATACATTGTGTATAATTACAATAAATTTACCTAATTATACATTTACCAGACCTTCATATAACAATGTAGTAAATATATTATAAATAGATAAGACTTTATTTTATTTTTTTCTAAGCTGCAGTGAGGAGTTTGGTAAACCATAATATGCAAAGAAAGGTCAGAAATAAAGAAAACAAATTTTATACTTATAACTCAGTAAATAAGTACACGTTAAAAAATAATTTAAAGAGTCTGGTGGGTTAGGGGGTCCGTATATTTATTTTGTAACCAATAACGTGATTTTTAAATTCACCGTACATGTAGTGGTGCGCCGGCAAATTCTTGCATCTTAGATGGCCGAATTTAGTAGAGACTAGAGATAGCAAATTGCAATGGCACTTTGAATTTTATATGTTATCAACAACGGCGCAACTATAACGTTTTTATGCAGGCCAGCTACACTTTTAAAAAAATTGGGACGCCAAAGTATAGTCTGAATCCCTCAAATGACGCTACTGTGGAGGTATACTCTTGTGGGTATGTTGAATTTGAAAGAAACGATAAATCATTTCTTCAATAAAACGATTCTAAGCGGAGCTTCAGTTAATACAGAATAAGAACTATTTTCAGTTTAATAATTGGTAATAAAAATAAGAGAAATCTACCTTTATAAATGCCACTAACAGTCATCTGAGTCGTAATCATAGGCGCAAATATGTGAAGGCTTAGAGGGGCTAAGCTACCTCAAAACCACTCATAGCCCCCTCCCAGATTTTTTGAAAATTGCTTAAGGTTAATGTAATTTGCGGGGGCTGAATTAATAAATAAACATTTTAGCTAAGCAAAACACCCAAATATTTTGTCTTCATTGCGCTAATGGTCGTAATTCTAAAATTTAAACGCTTGTAAAAAATTATTCAGAGGGCCAACTTGAATCATGTTAAATTATGTCTGATGTAAATTTATATCGAGCTAAGAATTAAATATTTTATAATTTATTAAGTTTAGATTGAAAAGAAAATCCCTATTTTATGAAAATACGATCAATTTCATAGTAATTTTAACTTCAAACGGTTATAATAACAAAAGTTGACTTATGATTTTTGAGATTTTTTAGGTAATTACGAGACAGATATGACTAAGGTTATGTTAAATTTTTACCTGAAAATTCTATATTTTATTACATATAATCTTACAAAACACAAAGTAATTCAAAAATTTTCTATTTATGCTAAAAATGGTAAAATATTTTAGAACATTTTTTCTCGTCTGTATTATACTGTTGTAGATGATGTTTGAAATTTTTATTTTCTAGTCCTTTTAGTTTCGTAGTTATAGCGAAATATAATCGATTATATGAAATCTCGTTTACGGTATATTTTGCCGTTTTTACTAAAGGTTTCAACAGGTTTTCTCTGGTTTTGAAAAAAAAGTATTGAGAATTTTATTTTTTTATTATAATTTTTTTACTGACCATTTTTGATCAGGGTGTAATTTTTTATCTAAAAAATTAGTATTCGAAACGTTTGAATAAGTATTTCTATATAAAAAAGTGTACACAGAAAAAAAATTATGGAAATAAACATCTTTCTAAAACTTCTAGTTTCTCCACTCTACTAAGATCAAATTAATAATGATTAATCATAGACATTTTTGATGCCACTAATTTTTTACATTTTATACATATTATTTTATTTTATGTCATTACATAAAATATTAAATAATAATTGTACATTTGTTCCTAAATTCTTGTTCAACACAAACAAAAAATATAATATTTAATATTGTCGACAACAAGCTACCATAAATTATTATTACAGCATAGAATAGGCATATGTTCTGTAATTACACCATCAACTTACTATAGTCTGTCTGTCAGGATTACTTATGGGATACTGGACAGGTTATAAATAATTATAATTGTTGTGTAACTGTATAAGTAAATATATTTTTGAAAAGGACAAAGCTGTCAATACTTTGTACTTCATGTCTCTAAACGAATATCAGCTTTATGCTACTCGTACTAAGTACGAAGTAGTAAGTATTAATATTAACAATTATAAAACTTTCATAGGTATGCAATGAAAAAAATCATAAAGTATGAAAAAAAAAATTTTTTGTTACTGACATGAAAATATAATATTATAATCATGGCTAGAGACTTATAGCATTCGCATATTTTTTAACATATGGAAAGTTAGCGGAGTAAGCTATAAATTTGTTTTATACTTAAAAGTGTTCAAAAATTGAATTTTTTAGTGCATATTTTAGGGTTATTACATTTTTTTTTAATTATTTTGCTTTATCCATTTGTTGCTATTTGACAGAATGATATTGAATGATAGAAATTACTATCACGCATACACGAAAGAAAATTATAAATATTTGCAGTAATCTCCGAACCTATAAAATAAGAACTTATAATAGGAACATTATAAAATTATTATTGATTTACTAATTCGTTGTCGATAGATAAAAATATTCCCGGAAAAGTTATTTAATACAAGTGGTCAGTGGACTATATTAATTACTTTTTAGTGATTATTATTTAATGGGACTAATTTCAGATGCAATTTTGAAAAAGATTAAAATTTTTAGTAAATTTAATGGTGTTTTTTTCCCCGAATTATGACTTTTTAGATCATATTTTTAATTTTAATAGCATAATATAAATAGTGCATAATTTACACTATTTCCATGAATTTTACAGTACAAATTTTATGTTTTTAAATGCTTTAAGTATCGAACCCTGATTATAACTTATCCATATTTATATATTTTATAGAATATGAAAATTAATTATTAAGAAGTAAAAAAAATATCTGAAATAAAATTGAATAGGCACTTGTATTGAAATATACTATCGAATAATAGTTATTAAATGCGTTATCTTTCATAAAATTATTTAATGAAATTTGGGATGAGAATTATTTTAGAGGATTATCTAGTGGTTAGCTATTTAAATTTTTAGCGTCCCCTGAAATGTTAATCCAGTTGCGCTTATATTATGGAGTACCTAGATAATAAATTATAATGTATTCACTAATCGCGCACAAAACTCTGATGTCGTGGCGAGCCTAGTTATGTGTGTGTGCGAGCTCGCGCTTGTGTACACACGAGAACAGAGGTATTATTATATTATTTTTACACTTGTACATTGCAAAGTAAAATAAAGATTTTTTTCTCATTTTTATTCTATGTAAGTATAAAGTATAATGTGTACACAATATAAATATTTACAGGGTGATTGACGAGAGAAGATAGGAAGATACGGCCATACAAGGGGCGTTTCAACACAAATATGTCATATTCAAATGCGACAAAATTTTACGCGTGAACCCCAGTCCAATTCTCGACAGTAAATTGGCATGAATTAATATTTTTTTAATTAAAAATTAAAAAAATTGTATTATCTTGTATCCTCGAATAATTGAGCAGTTTGTGGTAATTAATTACAAAACCTTCTCAAAAGTTAAATTTAGGTACTCAAAAGAAATTTTAATGAGCTTTTCAAACAGTGTATTCAGTTTTTCTTTAAAAGAAAATATATATTTCTGTAAAATTTAAATCTTTATTCTAGGTCTTACCGGGAGGGGGGGGGAGGACCAAAAAAACCAAATACAGTCAAGAATCGGATTTGGGAGTCGCGTGCACGAGACAGATTTTGTGGCATTTGAAAATTGTTGCTGAATGTTAAGCTGAAGTTAACGGCACAAGTTATTATTTTTTTTCTGCGTCAGTCATGCTGTATGCGCGTAGCGCACTGGACTATTTGGAAGTCTGACAAATTATTATTATAGTGAATGTAAATAACGTGTTATACTGTTGCAGTAGTGCGGTAGCCTGTAGGTACACGTGAGCGCGCGCGTTCATAAATTTAAAAAAAATAAATAAAAAAAAAAAAACATACGTCGTGCATAAATAGTAATAACAATAATAATAATAATAATGATATCGCTAAGATATTATTAATTATTAACATTATTAATATTTATATCGGCGACGATTAATTAAAAATTTAATTATAATATTAGGTATTGTCGTTATACCTCTCGGCCGAGAGTGGCGACGGCGGATCGGTGCGCCGGATGAGACCTTTGCAGATGGATTAGTATTGGCGCAGGCGACAACCAGACGACAGCGACGATGATTACGTACTGCACGGCGACGACTGTTGTCCGCTGCCGAGTGCTGTTGTTGCTGCTACTGCTGCTGCGGCGGCAACGGCGGCGGCAGTCGACTGCTGCGAAACTATAGTCGATGGATTGACGGCACCGCGGTGAACCAACGCCAATTGGAAAATGATACGTTGCTTCTTTTTAATTTCTCATTTATTATTATTATTATTTTTTAGTTAATTTTTTTATATTCCTTCTTAAGCGGCACTGCGCTTTCCCCCCTCCCCCGTCCACCGACTGTTTGAATCGCGTAATGTGCGCGAGCTGTGTTCTCCCGAGTTGACAAACGCGTGAAAATCGTTCGCCTTATTACTAATTATTATTATTATAATTATTATTAGCTATGTAATATTAGAATGTTATGGCGATATCACCTTCGATATGTTCATCCGAGAAGAAAAAAAAATTCAAATGACCCGGTGAAAATATCATCATTTTTTTTTTTTTTTTGTGATTAAAGGTCAATATTTAAAGTGTCGTGAAAATTCATAATCTCAGTTACAAATATTTGTTTATAAAATATTATATAGGCACCCCGCATATTATAAATACAATTTTTGAAATTCTAATAAGATCACGATTTTTCGTGCCAATTTAAATATTAAACTTTTATTTACCAAACAAATTATACTTGCATCCCGGTCATATTTTTATAATAGCGTCGAAATATGGAAAAAAAATTGTAGCTGTTTTTCTATTGTAAAATTAAATTCCTTTCATTATTCATTATTTATACGATACTTTTGTCATCCTCATCTATATTCGTTGAGTATTTTTTTTTCATATATATGAATTAATGATTATTCTACTTATTTATAAAGTTAAAAAGTTATTAAAAATCACTGACTTGTAACTCAATGAGTTTACATTACATCACAAACAAAACTTAAGTGACTGCGAAATTTTAAATTGTAAAAATTTGAAATTCATATATTTGTGCACAAGTGACTATACCAATTGTTTGTTCTTAATAAATCTCTCCAAGAATTGTCCCCTTCAATTTAAAAAACATATATTATGCAGTAGGCACAACATAAGTGTGCCATCAAGTGCACACGTCAAAAGGTTGCTTAACGTGGGCGACAAGCTTTTCGATGATCAAAGAGGTTCTATAGAAGCGAAAACAATTTTGAGCTGACCCTATAATTATTAAAATGTAATAAGTACTTGGATGAATAAACTATGTTTTAGTTTACATAACATTTTGTTTAAAAGTTTATTGCACATAAAATTAAAATTAAATACTGTTTTTAAAGTAAAGTATTTTATAAAGTAACATATAAATCGACGATTTAAATTCATATGTATTAATGTATGTAAATTACGATAACACAAAATATGCTAAACTCAATATTATATTTTATACCTATCAAATCCCTGATGAATAAGACAAATGTATAGCTACCCTACGATTTTCCTCTATAAATATGAAATTGTTTAATACATTTTATTCTTTATAAGTATTAATTAGCAATTATAAATGTTTTACCATCCAAAACCTACTAATTTAATAATAATAGTAAACATTGATGTTTTAATTTAAAATAACAAACTCAATGATATCAACGACATTTATACAATCACAACGTCAACCAAAATAATAATAATTTTCTTTTAATTCTAAACCTGACTCTTTTTAAATTTACGTGTTTAACTAAATGTGTTTATTAAATAGCTTACTTGGCAATAAATCTATAATAAACCTAAAGAAATATACACGATTACAAAACTTCCGGGCTCTATAATAATTACTGATAATTATTATAACAATATTATTAATTATATAGTACGAGACTATATAAATCCGGCAACGTTGCATGTTTATTTGCTTGTTTTAATAAAACATATTCGGGCACAAATGTGTTATGAAAAGACCTTTGATTGGGAGTAGTGGGAGGGGGGATGATGCGAATTGGTTCGCACCGATATGCTCACTTGCAAATCTGGTTTTGATGACTAGCAGTTTTTTTCTAGAAAATGCTATATACAATGCTCACCAATTTACACATTTGTTTCTTTTTGCTTATATTAATTCAGAATATACATTTTTTCAATTTTTTTAAATTATGAGTGGTCTTTTTGCATTTTTCGTTATTATTAATGATTTTTTTTTATTTTAGATTCTGAATGAAGTGAAGAAGCTAGTGTTTTTACAATGATGTTTATTTTTTTTTCTGTGTACAACTTTTCGTATAGAAATACTTGTCCAAAAGTTTCGATTAATAACTTTTTGAAACTGGATTTGCCTCTAGATTGTACTTTAGTGAGGTCATTTTTTGAATTTCTCATTTCTTCAATTTTTTTTTTTTGGAGAAAACTACCCAAAATTTGACCAAAACGACTCGAAAACCATCATTTTTTGATCCGAATTTTATGAAAATTTAAACATAGATAGAAAATCCTATAAAAAAGATTTTGGCGCAAGAAAATTTTGAAAATGTGAAAAAAAATTTAGACATTTTTTGAAAATTTTTTTTTTCTTATATTATTAACTTCCTTTGTTCAGAATCGTTTTACTGAAGAAATGATTTATCGTTTCTTTAAAATTTAATACGCATGTCAAGAGAATACCACCCGTCGTGCGAAGTATGTCCGGCTTTTTTAACGTTATTTTTATAAATATTTAATTGATTTCGTCGTACATATTTTAAACTCATTTTTGTTTATTATAAGCTTATTTTTGTAATTTTTTGGATAATGTTTTGATTCATATAAGTTAATAAAATTTGTTTGCATCTTGCCAGAAAAAATTATCTAACCAGAGATTTCTGTGAGCTGTAGGTTCAACTACCTACTCCGTTAATATTGAAAAACATGGAGTATCGAACGATACCACGGCATAGTACATTGGTTCCCAACCTCTTTATTCTACGTCCCCCTTGTATATTTTGAAAAATTTCATTCCCCCCTCTTAAATAATTTAAGTTACGTTTCTAATTATTGGAATGTAGATTTTTTATTTATTTTTTTTGCGAGCCGTACAAATAAATTATATAAAATAATTATATAACCTACCTACTTATATTATACAACTAATGACTTTTTTTCTCATTATTTTATAAATTAGTTGTAATACTTACTAATCAATTATATTAAATATAAGAACAAATACATAATTGAATGTTAAAAAATAAATAATAATAAAAGTAAATTTAATATTTATTATTGTAGCAAAAAAATTTACGTAATTCTATTAACATTATATTCCTTCTCCCCTTGTGAAGTATCATAATTCTCCCTAGGGACGCCCCCCCTCCCCCGGTTGGTAACCACTGGTATAATACAATAGTACCAGCGCAAAATTGCGATGTTAAATTTAAGTTGATCGTAATATTTTTATTGTTATTATTATTTTAGCAATTAATTTGATTTTTTTTAGTAAATTTTTCGGAAATATTTAGGTCATTAATATCCTATCTCTAGTAATACGTACCATGTACATTTGCACCGGCCGATTTACGCCGAACCCGTACCGACTGTACCGAATGCAGAAGCCGCGGGGAAGAGCTTGTGCACAGCACGCGCGTGGCGTGTTTAGATTACGGCACGGGCAAACGGCAAACAAATTATTATTACCTACGTCATATCTCACAGTCATAGGTATGTGTGTATGATAGATTATTTATGATACATTGCAGCGAGACGGGCGCGCAAACAATAATAATATATGTTACCGTCCTCCACGCGAGTGTGTTTGCGTCACACAACGCAGTTCGTGATAATTTTACCGTTTAGTATTTATTTTATTATACGGTGCTTGACTCGGAAAAATTGCAATGGTCGGGACACTCGACTGAAGATCGAATAAAGACTCTACCCCTTCCATTTACACCTCGTCAGGTTAGGGTTGCCTGCATCTTTAAGATTAATCAGACCCGGAAGTCCTAAGGTCATATTATGTAATATGTTATACATAGACAAAAAGATTATGATAAGCGAGAAAAATGTCAAATTTTCCATATAATTATACTGTATTTTATTTAACATAAAATTTTTATGTATTTTATTTTTTTCTTATGGAAATTTTTTATTGTTTTGTTTTGTTTTTTTTTTTTTTTTTTCATGAGATTCATTGCTTAGAATGCTTAGATGATTAGGTAGTTATTAGAGTCTTTTCACCGTTACATTTCCATTGACCATTTTGACTAACATGCCATACATTTTTCGTTGGTTATCCGTGATTCTCTTGTGTAATGATTATAGTGAATATTAAAAAACCCGGACAAATGAAAAGTAGGTAAATTATGATTATCAAATACACCAAAGTCCAATATAGTATAAACAAACGAACCACACGATTCGATTAAACACGCACACGATAAGAACTCGGCTAAGTGATTAAAACTGAATTCTGAAAAAATTATATTTTGTATCATTTATTAATGGAATGTACGTGAACCATATTTTATCTCAGATATACCTGTTAAATATTTTCCTTAAAACGGGAAAATCTGATTATTGTTGTAAATTTTCAATACCCATTGTCACATTTCTGTACATTAGCAATTATGTACCCATAAATAAGTTATAGATTTTAAGTGAACTCGAAGCATAATTAACTAAACCCGTAACCAGGACCGGAGAGGTCAGTCGAGCATTCGAAAAAATCTCGAAGGGCTACTCAAATAATACACCTAAAGTACATTACAAATATGTATATTATGCATATAACTGCATATTATGGGCCATTAAAAGCTATACTTCTCGAAGGTCTGTGACTTCCCAATCCGGCACTGTCCGTAACCCAACGATTTATCTGTATAACCGGAGACTTCGGGTCAAACCGGGAGAAGTGGCAGCTTCTCTAATATGCGGAGTAAAGCATACTTCCCGTCCACTATACACAAAATGCACAATAAACAATAAACAGTTATTTATTTTCAAATTTAGAAGCAAGTCTTGAACATAATTTAAATGATTTTAAAATATTGTAATACGAATGTACGTCTTCATTTTTGGTTGGTCGTCTTGATTAGGTAATTATTATTATTTGCAAATCTTTTTCAATTTTAATCCAACCATATCAACATTATAATATCTGGTATAAAAATATTTCCAGTCTGACGTAGTTAATGAATACCTACCAACAGCGCCTGCGTTAGACCAAATTCCAGGGAAAGCAAGTATAAAATCTGCCACCTCTCCAAGGTCATATCAGCCCATCTTCCAGTTAGGTTAGGTTAGGGAGTGAAATCCTAACTCAAATTATACTAATAAAGTATAAATTTATAAAATGCATTGTTGCTACTCGAAAGTTAAAAATTGTTCACTTGCCTCGCTCGCTCATGCGTTTAATAATTTATTTTTCATAAAATTTAAAAAAAACTGATAAAATGAATGATGACAATCGTTTCGATGTTTTAAATAAAAATACCTCACTAAATTAAATTCGATTGTAATACTGTCATTTTTTTCATAAAAATCTACTAGAGCTCAGAGCATGATTTAAAATGTATTTTAATTATACAGTTTCTGAAGTAATATAAATTGCTATAATGATAATATAATGTATAAACGTATAAAATAATAAAATAGGTGTGTATGAATCTAATTAAACAATATCTAAAGATAAATTGCCCTTATTGCACTCTATATTATACGCTCCTCCTCTATACTGGGTTTTTTTAATATGTGTTCAACAATAGAATTTTTTTTTCAGATAATACACAAAATACACATTTAGGATTACTTTATAAACTATTATAAAGTTTTGAAAAATTTTCATGTATTAATCCAAGTATTTTTACATGAAATTAAATATCTGAATAATTATGATTAATAATTTCTACTATCTAGGTATTCAATTTTATAACCAAAATCGATTTCATGAAAATCTTGTTTATGGAGTAAACTTAGTTTTTTCTATTTTAACTCAATTTTTGGTACCAATGAAAATATTGTAATATGCTCTGAAGTAATGCATTTGTCTATCAATAATACTTGTACAAAATACAAATGTATTTGAGGTTTTGACAAGCCGACACTTTAAGTATATAAGCACTAGTTTTATGGTAATAATTTGAAATTTTTAGAAGTTGATATTTAAGAAAATTAATAAACATAGAATAATGACATAGATAAAAATTATATTTTTTTCATAAAAATGTTGACTACCTATTATTAGTGTTTTAAATTGTAAACAAAAAAGAAAAAATTAAAATTTTTGTGTTTCATAGGGTCAAAATTGAGGTGAGTTTACTTGAAAAATTCCTTATATAAATACAGTTACTGGAAAGAGGAGGGCAAGCTGAAGAAATTGTCCCTTCTTGAATTTTTCAAAAATAATTAAAAAACTGCATTATTGTTCAAATTAACACTTTGACATAATATTAATTTGAAAGCAACAAAACTCTACATTACATTGCGATGTCGATCTTTGTAATGATATGTACTTTGCAAGGTTCCAAAAATATAACAATTGATAGGAAATTCGCATCAACAAATCGGTCGTTTGGTCAGAGGTTTAATTACAACGATTATAATTGCAAAATACCAAAATACCAAGACACAGTACTATTTTGTAATCAGTTAACCAGGGTAGACATGAGATAAACTGGTGCCCTAGGGTATTATATCATTTGGCATTCGTATTATAAAAATAAAACGCTAAACAATTAAGTTGCAAAGCTTTTTTTTCGTTTCTTTGAAATAAATATCTCAATACCATCTTTATATTCGGAAACATATTTTGGAAATTAAATTTAAAATTATGATTATTATTACGTAGAAGAATGTATGGAGATGAAGGTAAGTCTAAGAAGTAATTATCATTTTTGTGTAATGTTCTAGATTTTCATACAAAATTTATTCAATACCGAAAATATTAGAATAAGTTTCATATTCACATATTTAATGGAATAAGACAACAGTTAAAAGAAAAAATTTTCTCATTTCTAAAAAAATATACATTTTTACTCTGGCACTTCTGATTCTACCGACCCTGCTTGTCACTAATATTTTTCAGGCAGGTGTAGATATCAATAGAACTTATAAATTTTAAAATATTCTAACGTATATGTAACTCGCAAACAATAAACTTTCTTTGTAATGCACTTTTTGGTGCTTGATTTTATTATGACCTCCCGATAAATTTCCCGTAAGAGTATTTCGATAAGAAAAATTCCAAAAAAATCAGAATTTTTATAGATTCATCAAGTTTTTGATTAAAAGAGGATTTTTATAACTAAAAATTATGATTACTTCTAAGAGTTATTTTTTATTTATCATTATACATAATATGTATAATTATACGTACCATAATATTATTATGTCAGAAACAGGAACATTTGTATTTATTGTATTATACGAGTAATATGATATTAAAGAAAGGCAGTATACTTCACAGTATGGGTATTCTTCGATCCTCAGATAGGATATTTTTGGTTGTTGGTGAATATGTTGAATTTTAAACAAACGATAAATCGTTTATTCAATAAAACTATTCTTAGTGGAACTTCAGTAAATTCAGTTAAAAGGCATTAGAATTTTTTTTTTTTAATGAAATATTCACATATTAAAAATATTCTTTTACCAAAAAATTGTTTATTATTGTTCATCTATATTTAAATTTTCATAAAGTTTGGATAAAAAAAAGTGTTAAAGGTGATTTTGACAAATTTTGGTAAAACTATTGATAATTTCGAAAAACAACCTCTTAAAAGTAACATTTAAAGTCGAATTATGACTGAAAATGGTACTAGTTGAAACTTTTGGTCAAGTATTTCTATACGAAAAAATGTGAAAAAAAAATAAACATCATTTTAAAAACACTAGATTCTTCTCTCCATCCATTGTCTAAAAATTATGATGTGAAGAATTTACGGGCTTATTTTATACTACTAATAATCATAAAAACTAATTTATTGTCGTCCAATTTTAGCAGAATATTCGATATCCTTTGTAGTTTGTACTTTTATTAAAACACCATCAAGTAGATAAAATAAATTTAGTTAAAGCGCACAGTAGTTCAGAATGTCAATTTTCAAAATATGGTCAGGATCCCAACTAGGTATATATCACTACCTATACCTACCATATTGGTTAATAATAAAATTTGTTAAATATTTTCTGAGGAAACAAATGTCTTTTATTCCTAAGCTCATTTAAAAGTGTTTTAAACGACAATATTTCTCCTCCACAAAGAAACTCCGAAATATTATATTAAATTTGTAGAAATTAATCTAGATAATATTTAACCATGCGCGCGCGCATACACACAGAGGATTGTGTTTAAAGGAATAAAATTAACGATAGTAAAATGACTAAAATGGTGTTTAATTTAGACCAGTCGGCACCGCATCAACATGCCAAATGAATCAGCTTTCGTATGGTAATTAAATTGCCATTGCTTCAAAGGCGGACAATTAATACACGATTGAAAAGCTGAGAACTTGTATTTTAACCTACAATAGTTGGCATAGAAGCAAAATGGGGCAATTTTCATTCATACCTTTTTAAAGTTACGAAATCGACAATAATTATATATTTATACAATTGAAATTGCAAATAAATAAAGTCAAAAACATACATTTTGGAATTTGAAAAATTACTTTTAATTTCTATGTCCATATTCAACGAATAATAAATTTTGCAAATGAAAAAAAAAATTTTTTTTGTTCTTGTTCACTCGAAAAATAAACAACGTACACGCATTTGCTCACGATAATACATTGCTTACCAGTAATTGTTTGGATATAGGTATAATATAATAATGGTTGTAATTGTAATCAGCATGTTACAGGTAACATGCTGATTACAACATACAGTTTATCGTCAGGATTCTATAATTAGACATTTTTTTTTCTTTTATTTCTGCGTGCTAAACGTTCATTCTGGATCACTGTAGAGCGTGCGCTAAGAATTTTCTAGAACTTTTTTTTCTAGAATTCAATCTATATTAATTTTGCGCGCATTTTACAGATTACAATATTTGTCGCTCGCTACACATACTCAAAAAAACAACTTTAAATTAACAAACTTATCACACAATTTCTTTTAATCATAAGTAAGAGTATGCATATTATAAGTATGTTCTATTAATCGATTTCATCACAAAAGGAATCAATAAGTTAATTTTAAAAATAAATTATACACTAGATATTTATTACGTACATTGTACATTGTACATTTGTACCATTCAAATAAACCATAAGAGTGCATTATTTATAAATTATAATATTATATCACCTTAAAGTTAATTACTTATGTACTTAACAAATAGTATCAGATAAAAATATAATTATTACTACCTATATGAATCAAATAGTGTGAGAGTTTTAAAAATTAACAGTAAAGTGGTAATTAAAAATAAAAGCGAATAATATGTTTTATCTCTTAGTAGGTTCTTCATCACCATACTGAATTTTAATAGTGTGATTTTTAGGGAAGAAGACACAAGTAAAAAGGGTATCTACACCTTTTGTTAATCAGGTAATTATAGATTTAATTGTTTTAAATTTAAATTTATAATTATCACAATACTTCTTTATAATCTTATAACTTATTAAAAACTTTGAAAAATATGACATTTACAAAGTTTTTTTTTATCACATTGTACTGTTGTGTAGGTACACGTCTAGTGTAAGTAAAAATTATAATTTTCTATTACAATAGCCTCATTTTTTCTAGAGTTAAGTTTAACTAATTGTAACGGATTTTAAAAAATGTAGTTCATCTAGGTCAGTTTTTCCCAAACTTTTTTTACACAACGCCTCTTATAGTATTTTAAAATCTCCCACTACCCCCTCAAATTATTTTTTTTTTAATTACCTACCTTTTTTTAGTTTATATGACAACACATCGAGGCCAAACAAAGCTAATCAGCATCAATATTATTATTCTGGTCAAATAAAAAGCAATATATCATAAGATAAAATGCATATTATTAAGTATGAGTACCTATTTATAAGTATGAAATGACAAATTTAATAATTCATACAACATTATGATGATGTGACTGCTGAAGGAAAATTCACATTGAAACAGTTTCTGTTAACTCTCATAATATAATGTTAACTCTAATCGAGCTTGTAACGTCAATTGCTCCCTTTGAGTAGTTCTAGCGCTCCCAAGTGGGCGATATCTCACACTTTGGGAAACACTGATCTAGGTAGTATATAATTTTACCTACCGTTTCAATTAAATACCTTGAACGTTTGGTCAGGGCCGGATTAGGTCAATGTTTGGGGGGGGGGGGGCTATACACTTAACAAGGCCCTTTCTCAAATAACTTTTTGAAAATTTTTATTCCGACACTTTCTATCAAAATTTTTTTCCTGTTCGCGGTTTAAAGAGCCTATAAAACCTATAAAACTGGCTGAATAAAAATATTTTATTTTTTTAAATTTTATTATTTTTATATAAAATAATATTATTGTTTTATATGAACTGAAACTTCGATCAGAATCGTTTTATTGAAGAAATGATTTATCGTTTCTTTATTATTTAACACATCTATTAAAATCCACCCGAGGACTGAAAAATGGTCACGATTCGATGTATTTTCGGCATATTTTATTCAGATTTCAGATTTATTTATTCTTATCAATATGTGTCATAACTCATAAATATTTTAAAAATTGACCAAACTTTTCATTCAATCACACTTAATTGATATTTATTAACCTACAAATACAAAATATTTTTATTTAAATGATATTAGACAATTAAATCGTTCAAATTTTGATATTTATTTGTGATTGATTATCGATCAAAACATTTTTGTAGGATTTTGCCTCAACAAATGTTTTATTAATTTCTCCCAACGAAAATGTAACTCTGTAAAGGTATTGATAGATATGCCTATCACGAAAGTAATCTTTGACTAATTGTCTCTAAAATTGTCTCTACTCTTTAAGCATTTGTGATTTGTAATACCATATGAATATTTTTGAATAAATTTACATTTATTATTTTCTGAATCAAATATGTAGAATCTTCTCTAAAATTAGTAGTATTATAGTTTATATATTATATCATTCTTATGAAGAATATGAGAACTGATTTCAGCAATTTAATGGCTTGATCTAGAAAAAATGTATTAGTGATTGTTTAAAAATAAATTTTACAATTTTGTGTTCATTAATTTTTTGGGAAGTTCTTTGTTTGAAAGCACCAGATTTTGTTTTCAAAAACATAATTGTGAATGACAGATAAATCAATTAAACAAAATATGCATTACGTTTTTATATGGGTAAGTTTTAATTAAAGGTATATGATAAACAACGTTTTAAATAGCTGTTAGTTTCATGTGAGCGTGAATCTCACGTATTCGGTACTGCGGAATATGACGATGGCGTTCATAATATTCACAAATTTATGTTTATATTTATATTTTTGTTTAATATTAAGTCATCAAGAGGTGCATATAATTTAAAAGCAGACTTTTATTTATTAAACAACTTACAAGTGGTTTCTAATATAGGTTAAAATTGAATCACAATAGGTACTTTGATATCAGTATAGATATATTGTAAAACAAAAGAATAAAAATACATTTTTTGGCCCCCTTTGAATTGCGGCCCGGGGCTACAGCCCTTCTTAGCCCCCCCCTTGATTCAGCTCTGCGTTCGGTAGGTTTTTCTTACACCCGTACCAAAGTTAACTATTGAAAAAGTTCAAAAATCAACCTCTTTGTAGTACCAAAAATTTATAGTTATTACTATACACAGATCTGCAGTTTTATTTATAACCTAGATCAACCCCCCTCCTTTTTCGTAAATTTATTAATGATCGGAGAAAGTGCACATATTTTGGGAACTGACCAAATTTGTACTTACAAGTGTCAATGTTAATACTCAGTAGCGTATTTGGGGGGTGGGTGGACCAGGGTTAGTATAAAAGGTATAAAATGCAACGAAGGAGGAGGAGAGGGCAATCATAATTGAAAACTTTTTAGATTCTGAGTATACCGCTTACAAATTACCATCTGATACATATAACTATTTTAAAATGTTAGACCACCCCCCCCCCACCACCCAGAAAAATTTCATATTCAGTTGTATACATACAACTACTCGTACGGGTTGAAAATGACAGCTAGCATAAAATATGTTGAATTAAACGCATCCTCAATACTTATATGGATTCGTTTATTCGCTGACCGGAGTGCGTGCCACGAGAGTCCATTGAATGAGTTCAAGCTATCTAAAAAATTTCTTTCAAATTTATCGAGGTTTTGGCGAATTAACGGAATTCCTTTAGGCTTATCCAAGGTTATATATTTATTTATGATATATTGTGAGGCGGGCATTACATTAATATAATAATTTGCTGCTGTCCAACGCGAGCACGCGCGCGTGTGTGCGTCATAACGCTGTTCGCGATAACTACTTAGTGCATGTTAAATATTATATACGTAAACTCGTATGTATATAAATATGTATAAGAATATGACCTGCGTGTCTCCAAGATTTGTACGTTTTGCGACGTGCAGCCATGCGCGTGTAACGTACCTACCGAGGTATTTCTAGTCTGCAGCATGGCGATAAATGAACGCGAAACGAGCACTGCGGGGTAGTATGCGGTCGTATCTCGTAGTGACTAGACCAATTTTTTTACATTTTTTCTGCCTCCCGGAGTATAGGTCATAAATTATTAATAATAACTCGGCTATACGTTGTTTGTTGGCAATGGAATTTGTGGAGATGTTCGCGGGGACGGAGAAATTACTTTGTTTAGATTTAACTGCGACCTGCAGCAGAGTGGTGCAAGAGTCAAGTTGATGACACTTGTTGTATGCTTATATATAGAAAACGACACGTCCTTTAAATAAAAATCAAACGAAACACTTGAGAACCGACTGTACTGTTCTAGTAGTTTCTACTATTGTACACGAGAAACTATGTATGCTTAAGTTTTAATTGGAGGAAAAATCCACGGGGGACTATAACTGCGATATATTTTTGAAACTGATGAATATAATAATGTGTAATTATTAGACGTATATTCAGGAAACCATTGACATTTAAACGAAACTCTTATGAGTATTTTATTTTTGACTCTGTGTGGAAAGAAGAAGTTATAGTATTTTTACAATGATGTTTATTATTTTGAATTTTTTTTCTGTAAACACTTTTTCATATGAAATTACTTGTTCAAAAGTTTCTATCAGCAATTTTTTGAATTAGAATTTACCTCTAGGTGGTACTTTAAAGAGGTCATTTTTAAAAATTCTCAAAAGTTTTTCCAAAATTTGGGAAAAACTATCCAAAAATTTGATAAAAACGCCTTTAAAACTATTTTTTTTTTCAATCTAAACTTAATGAAAATTTAAGTTTAGATAAACAATAATATGAGTAATGTTTAGCGAAATTTTAGTACTTATGTGAAAATAAAATATAAAAAATTTCTTTTATTGTTATAACAAATTTTATCATTTTTAAGTAACTTTTTAATAACCTAAGACTCTACTCAGAATCGTCTTATTGAAGAAATGATTATTGTTTTTTTTAAATTCAATATATCCACCAAAAGCATTTTACTCAAGGAATGAAGAATACCCATAATGTGATGTATGTCCAGCTTTTTTATATTGAAAATCATTTTACTTAATTCTGTTTTATATAGATATAGTCTTTTTAGCCTGCAGAGGGACCTCCACTTGTTTTACTTCTGATTGCTTACTTTTTAAGTTAATATGATGTGTAATATAATATGATTCAAATTGTATAAAGTTGGTATTTATAGTGTATTTTATATGTGAGCAAAAAAATTCAAATAATTTGTCATACCTACTCAATCATTTTGTCAAATAAAACATATATTAACAAACTATCTACCTTGGCAAAAATTGTGAAAACTACATTTACATTTTATAACTAACCTATTTTTAATTAAAAGTTTTTAATGAAGCAATATTATTTCAAATTCAAGGGTCCAAAAAAAATCATCAATGAAAATTGTAAAGAGAGACACTTATTAAGTGTTTCTAGAAATAGGGTGACAGAGTCTCTATATTTTCATGAGTTTCATCGATTCGCAGGCGATAAATACGTAGTAATGCAGAAAACTCGATTTACAAAACTTCGAATTCTCAAAAAATGGTCGCAACGTGCAGTGTCTACATGCATTTTCATAATTATTTCAATAAAAATATAATATCATTATAACAAGACTTGTCGCAAAATATAAAATTCTTCATTAAGCTTAAAATATTGAAGTGTTCACGACTAATGGAATGTATAAACTGTTTGTACATTTCACAGATATAAATGGTTCAATTTTTTGAATTGGGTGATTAAATATTTTAGTAAAGTAATTTTGGATAGTTGTATAACTCATTCGATTCATCTTGGCCGGTGTCGACCGTTACGATTTTAAAATATTAGAGATTCAAAAACTTAATTAAACTGAAAAAATAATCGTATTACCTAATGTAATACTACCTGAAATGTATTAATGTAAATTTATAGCAGTAATGCTTACCGAATAACGATAATTTTTGATTGATAACAATTTGGTATCTAAAAATTAATTATTTTCCTATTACTATTGTACTTCGACAATGACTACAACGACTATTGTACAGTTATTATCCATTGGACGGGTTGTACAACAAATAAATTAAATAAGTAGTTAATGCAGCTTTATTAGTTAACGATATTTTGAATAACCACAGTGACTGTTCTGATTTTATTTTATTTATATTATCTGAAATTGGTTTCGGTATACCATGCAAAAATACAAGAAACTTAGATTTATTTGTAATTCCTAATAATTATGTTGTCAACAGGAGGAAAACACATTTCTTTGGAAGAGTTCATGTTTTTGCTAATAATGTTGCTGCCGAATTAGATTATATTTTAGTCTCGTAACACGTTTAAATTTAATGCTTTAGAATTAATAAAATTACTATAGTACTGTAAATCGTGATAAATAATATTATGTACTCGTATTTTAGATTCTGAATGAAGTGAAGAAGCTAGTGTTTTTACAATGATGTTTATTTTATTTATTTTTTTTTTTATTTTTATTTTTCTGTGTACAACTTTTCGTATAGAAATACTTGTCCAAAAGTTTCGATCAATAACTTTTTGAAACCAGATTTGCCTCTAGATTGTACTTTAAA